>RPOG01003906.1:7571-22877 GCA_008086565.1 Thalassoma bifasciatum | reverse complement strand
ACATTTCTCAACAGCTTTAAAATTCTTTTTATTTGCAAAGAATGTTTTATTTAAAAAGGTTCAAGCATAAAATAATGCCACTGTATTTTTAATTTCCATTTACAATAACTGACATTCAATTTTTAGAGTTTAATTACTGTGGATACTTGTCAGGACGGTTGCACCACCTGACATTTTGGGGGTTTGAGGAACCAAAACACAAAAAAACATGTTATATTTTAATAGTTTAAAGATGTGTTCAAATAACACAGGTTTCATAGAATAAAGAAATACATGAGATGAAATACTCAATTCATGATGGAAGGAAATATTGCACTCAGACACAAAAAAGGGGACGTCACCTCATTGACCCATTTAAAGACAAAGATGACTTTGCTCAAGTTTCTTGAACAAGATTAATTTACTTAAATTCAAAATTATTTTTTTTGCCCCATTGGTAGATTGTTTTTACTAATTACAAGTAATTTAAACATCATTTTTATGTTTTACTATCCTGAAATGAGACATTTATCTGGACTTGTCAGGTGAATGTGGCTCATATTGAGTCTAAAAAGACGTTTTTTTCACTAAAATTAAAACAAACATTTGCACAGTTTTCAGTTTTTTGCAGTGTAAGAGGAAAAGTGGTGGCACAAAGATCAGGATTCATGCTGATGTTCTTTGTTAGAGTGAAACACTGAAGCAAAATGTGCATGATGTTTGCAAAACAAGCTCCTAGTTTATAGAAATATTTTACTAAAACTTTCAATAAGAGAGAAAAGTTCCTGATCATGTGTAAAATCAGAGCAGGAGCTTTTCTACTATCAGACGAGTTTAAACAGATAAAACTGTCTAATACGTTAAAATCATGTTTGTAGCAGAAGTTTCCCTCCTCAGGTTTAACTTCAGAGTTTATTTCCCAAACAGAGTTTTCTCCTAAATCTTTGTTCTGAACGAATCCAAACAAGTAAAAGTTCTTTTCTTAATAATCTGTGTTTGTAGTAAAGGAGCATAAAATGAAGAGCTTATGTAAAGTAAACACCTCCTTTAACTGTGTTTGAGTCCAAACAAGAGTAAATACATGAACGCTTATATTAAAAACAATATTTGTGCATAATTCCCATCAGCCCCTTTGTTTTCCTGGTTTAATTCTGAGCCGACCACACAAACACGGCGCTAAACCTCAGAAAACAAACAGCAGCGATAATCAGAGACTTTAGTAACGTTCAGCTTCAAAGACGCTTCAGGGCAAAAAAACAGATTAAAAACTTTTTTAAAAAAGAGATAAAAAGATTAAAAAAGAGAGAAACAGCTCAGTGTGGAGTCCTGAGAGTTTTCTTTGATCAAACTCTTCCTGTTTTCTCTGTTTCTGCATTAAACGCATCATAAACTCAGCTGTGACTCTGCTGCAGAGAATAAAAGACTCTTTCTGCTTTTATTGACTCTAAAAGTTAAAGTGGAGCTCAACAAACTGTTTTAGTGTTTCAGTTTCCTGCCAGGCCTGTAAAAAAAAAAACACAATAACATCTGAGATTAAACCAGACTGAGCAAAGGGCTTCGTTTAACCCAAAAATGTCTTTTTTTTTGGGATTAAAAGTGAAAACTTTAAGATAGAAAGTTTGAATTTTGAGATTGGAAGTCCAGATTATTCATTTAAAAGTTGCAATTTATAGATAATCAGTCCAATTTCTGAGACAAAAGTCCAAGTTTTGAAATAGAAAACCCACATTTTGACACAAAGCCCAAATTTTAAGACAAAGAGCCCAAATTTTTGGGACAAAAACTCCAAATTTTGAGAACAAAAGTCCATATTTTGAGACAGAAGGTCAAGAATGTACATTAAAAAGTAAAAACTTTTGGATAGAAGGTTCAATTCTTGAGACAAAAGTCAAATTTTGAGATGGAAAGTCAAAATTATTCATTTAAAAGTGAAAATGTACAGATAAAAGGTCAAATTTCTGAGACAAAAGTCCAAATTTTGACAGAAAAAGTCAAGATTATGCATAAAAGGTAACAGAAAAAATAGAATATAAGGTCCAACTTTTTTAGACAAAAGTCCAAATTTTGAGATTAAATGTCCAAATGATGCTTTAAGAAGTTACAATTTATAGATAATCAGTCCAATTTCTGAGACAAAGGTCCAAGTTTTGGAATAGAAAACCCAATTTATGGGACAAAAACTCCAAATTTTGTGACAGAAGGTCAAAAAAACACATAAAATGTGAAAATGTTTTGATTGAGGGCCCACATTTTGAGATGAAATGTCCAAATTTTGACACAAAACATCCAAAATTTTGAAAAAGAAAGTCAGAATTATACACAAAGAAGTGAAAATTCAGAGACCAAAAGTCAAAATTTGGAGGTGATGGGTCAAAACAATTTTAAAAGCCTTAGATTTGAAAGAAAAACAAGGTCAAACTGTTGGGATTAAAAAGTCAAAACATTAGAAAAAAAAGTTGCAATTTTGGAAGGGAAAAGGCCAAGGTTTTTTTTTTAGAAAATATGTCCAGTTTTGAAATAAATGGTTTCAATTTCGAGAAAGGAAACCCAAGTTTTGAGAAAGAAAAGTCAAAATCCTCAGAGAGAGCCTGAACTTTAGAGACATAATGTCCAAATTTTAAGATAAAAAGTCCAAGAAAAGTTGAGAATATACAGTAAAAAAGTTAAAGAAAATTAAATAGAAGATCAAATTTGAAGATAGAAAGCCCAAATTCTGAGATAAAAAGCCAAAATTACACATAAAAAGTGAAACTTTTTAGATAGAGACTCTAAGTTTTGAGATGTAATGTCCAAATGTCGAGATAGAAAGTCTGAAATATACATTAAGTAGTGAAAATTCTGAGACAAATAGACAAAATTTGGAGATAATAAGTCCAAGATAAAATAAAAAAAAAAGGTTAAAATGATAAGATAAACAAAGTCCAACTGTTGGGATTAAAAGTCAAAAAGTTATTTTGGGAGAGAAAAAAAAGTCACTTGTATTTTTAGTAAATATGTCAAGTTTTGAAATAAAAAGTTGCATTTATTGTTGCAATGCATTTATTTCAGTCTTTGAGAAGTACTTTCAGAGTGTAAACTGAACAAAAACTTATGCATTTATAGATTTAGCAGATTCTGGATTAGGTCACTGTGGCTGGTAACTCCTTAAAAAAGACGATCAACAGGAAAAAAAGTTTGTTAAACACAGTTTTAGAGAAGAAGTGTAAAGAATTCAGGTTTGTTTGGGTGTTTGGACACTGAGGTTTCTCTGAGGGACAGAAACATTTTATCCTAGGTTTTTTTTTTTCTTCCTCTGGTCGTTTAGATGTTTAACTCTGGATTTTCTAAACTTACGCTGAGGAAACAGTTTGATCTGAGTCTGAAGCGTCTGCGTAAACACAGGTGATGAGTTTATGAATCAAATTAAACAAGAAAGTGATGAAACAATGTGAGAGGAAGTTCTGTGATTACAGTTTGACTTCAGCGGAGGTTTGATTCATTTTAAACAAACAAACAAACTTTAATGATGAATGAAACTTTCCTCTTCCTCTTTTCTCTGCAGAGACTAAAGTTTCTGCTCCATCGTTTTTATCAGACGAGCCAAAAGAAACACAGAGACTTTAGAGGTGAGGGAGGAGTCTCTTCCCCCCTGACCCTGATCAGCAGGAAAAGGTCGTCGTCCTCTGACTTCTCTTTGTCTCCTCAGTATCGGAGGAAAAGATCCTGATTTCCGTGGTCGTTTCTGTTTGACTTTGATTTTTTCCTCAGAGACAAACGAGCTCTAACGAAGCTTCGTCTCCAGGAAAATCCTCTTTGTCATCTTCTCTTTATTGTCTGGATATTTTAAAAACACCTCCCTCATGTTTTTTCCTGTGACACTGAAAAACTTTAAGGACATCGATGACGTACGTCGACATTATGGTGTTTAAATTTAGTCAAGATCAAAACAAAAACTGCAAAAACTAAAATCCAAGCAAATGTTTGTGTCTCAATTTTAGTCTAATTTGTCCTTTTGGACATTAGAAGAGTCCAAAAAAATGTCTTATTTAATTTCATTAGGTTTTTTTGTTGTTGCCCATTCTAAGACAACATCTTGAGGGAAGAAAAAGCCAAAATTATGACATAAAAAGTATAAATTTAAGGCTAAAACATGTCAAATCTTTTAGAAAAAAGTGAAGTTTTTGGCAAAAAGAAAAAAAGTTGAAATAAAAAGTTGAAATTTTTGAGACAAACAGTCAAAATTATGGGATAAGAAGTCAAAATTTCTGGATTAAAATGTCAAAATATTGAGATAAAAAAGTGAAATTTTGGCTTTTTGAGATTAAAATGTCAAAATTTTTAGATGAAAAAATAGAATTTAGATAAAAAGTCAAAATTAAGATATTTTTGAGACAGTTTTCAGATAAAAAGTTGAAATTTTCACTTAAATCTTGTAAAAATCTTGACATTTGCAGACAAAAAAGTCAAATATCTGAGATATAGAGTAAAGTTTTATAGATAATTAAAAAGAATTGAGATGAAACCTTCAAATTTTGAGACAAAAGGTCGAAATTATGGAATAAGAAGTCAAAAAATTAGATATAAACAAAATTCTTAGCAAAGAAGTTTGTGTTTTGAGATAAAAAAGTTCAAATTTTCAGATAAAACAACATAAATGTGAGAAATAAAGTCAAAAATGTTAGACAAGTTAAAAAACTTGACTGAATTTTGACTTTTTTTTTCAAAACTTTTGACATTTTATTTACATCTTTCTCTCAAATTTTGAGATTAAACCTTGAAATTTGGAGACAAAAGGTCTAAATTATGGAATAAGAAGTCAAAAAAATTAGATATAAACAAAATGCTTTGCAAAGAAGTTTGTGGTTTGAGATAAAAAGTCAAATATTGGAGAAAAAAAGTTAACATTTAGGTATAAAAAGTTGGAATTTTCAGATAAAACAACAAAAATGAGAGATACAAAGTCAGAAAATTTGCCTAAATTTTGACTTTTTTTTCATACTTTTGACATTTTATTGGAATTTTTTTTCTCAAATATTCAATATTTATACTTTTATTATAAAAAACTACCTCAACAAACTCAGTTTTTGATTTTGATTTTTTTCAAGTAGCTGCTTCTATAATACTCAGACTTCATTTGTGTCTTTAAATATCCTGAAATAAAACATTCTCCTGGATTTTTTTTAGGTGACTGTGGCTCATACTGAGTCTTTAAAGATATTTTTGCTGAAAATAAGACATAGACAGTTGCTTAGATTTATTTTTTCTGCAGTGCAGTCTTAAAGTCTTGTTTTATTCTCATGTTTTTAGTCTCATGTTGTCACTGCTGCAGATCTGTGTGATATATTTAACATCTGTGATGGTTTTTGCCCATTAAAGCCAGAAAATTATGACATCAGCCAGTTTTATCTGCTGGGAGCCAAGTTCAGTCGAGGATGGAAATAACAGGAGAGTAAAAAATAAGATTTTAAAAAAGTCTCAGGGATGGAAACTTTAGAGCAGTGATTCCCAACCTGTGGTCCGTGGCCCCCTGGTGGGCCGCGGAGATATTGCAAGTGGGCCGCCAAATCATTTTCAAAATAGTCTGAATTTTAATGAAGGGTAATTATATAAAGATACAAATGTACAGAATAATGTTTAAATATTAAAACTTGGTTACATTTGTAAGGATATTCAACATGTTCAAATGTTTGTATATAAGAAAAGTCCTTGAAGAGGGCAAGTTAAAGCCCAACATGTAACATGACCCCAAATTTAACAAAACCCTGAAATTTGATTAAACAAATGTTGTATATCCCAAGACTATAATCACTGACCCAACATTTAACAAGTTGTTCTATCGTGGGCAAATGACTTTTACCTTCTGGGCTCAGCATCTGTTACATCATTGACCAGTTATCACATTTCAGGTTTTATTACATTTTTTTTCTTACATTTCGGGTCTTTGTTACAAATCAAGCGCTAACAAGTCACTATACAGCCCCCATAATTATATGGTCAGAGGTGGGCCGTGAAAAAATTTTGAGACTTAAAAGTGGGCCCTGAATTGGAAAAGAGGAGAAACTCTGCTGTGCATGAGAAAAAAAATCTTAAAGTTGTTTGAAAGTTTCTGTGTCACTCTGACTTAAAGGAGCGTCTGTGAAATCCTGCATCCTCACTGTGATTTCGAACGTCCTGTGTTTGGGTTGAGTTTTTCTGCCATAATAAAATATAATAAAAACATTGTGGACGCAGCTTAAAGTCGGTTTTTCTCCTCGGTCTCTGGACGTTTTCCTGGTTCTGTCTGTGTTGGCGTGGACTGGAATAACAGGACAAACAGTGAGGAGGATGTGAGCAGAGCAACTTTGACCTCCATCTGCAGAGTTTCCTCCACTCTCCCTGGGTGGGACCCCCCCGCCCTCCTCCTGCCCCCCCCAGGCCACTTAACATCACACATATCTACTGTTCCCTCTCTCACTGTGCAGATCCTTCCAGACCTGCTGAGCTTTTCTCAGGGCGCCGAGTTTAGCGCAGGGTTTGTTGCGGTTGGTCGTCTGCCACCTCAGATATTAATCTTCAGTCGTGGAGCAGGAAATCAAAAATAAGCTGCAGAGTGGCCTGAATTAGTGGAAACAGCTCGATAATTCTCAGCAGAGAGTCAGACGCTTTCTCAGGAACATCCAGAGCTGAGATGAAGATTTAGGCTGTTTTCCAAACCTCCTCCTACTTCTGCTGAAATTCAGTTTGTAGCATCAGTTTGTGAAAACTTGGTAGATCTGTAGTAAACTACAAGTTCCCGGATGTTTCTACTGATCCGGGAAAATTTCTCAGTCTGTAACGGACCAGTCTACCCTAAAATAACATGTTTGTCTCATGATGTGATGAGGGAAAAATTCCCAGGACAATAAAACGTCTGCAAGAATCAGAGTCTGCAGATTAAAGTCTCATGTTGAAGTTTAACAGATCAAACTTTAACTCTCTTTAACACTTTAGAAAGTTTGCAGAGTTACATCTGTTCATGACTTTTCTGATGTTTGTCTCTGAGTGAAAAGTTTTGAGCAGCTGCTGCAGGAAACATCTTTTTAATTCACTCCTCAGGGATCCTTTAAATCTGTCCAAAAAAAAAAGCAGTTGAAATATTCAAATAAAAAGTCAAAAATATGAGATATAAAGTCAAATTTTTCAGTTTAATTACACAAATTTGAGATTAAACCTTGAAATTTTGTGACAAAAGGTCAAAATTATGGAATAAGAAGTCAAAAAAATTTGATATAAACAAAATTCTTAGCAAAGAAGTTTGTGTTTTGAGATAAAAAGTCAAATATTGGAGAAAAAAAGTTAACATTTAGGTATAAAAAGTTGAAATTTCTTAGATGAACTCAAAATTACAGGAAACTAAGTCAAAATTTCTTGATTGAAAAGTCAAAATATTGAGATTAAAATGTCAAAATTTTGAGATGAAAAAAACAGAATTTAGATAAAAAGTCTAAATCAAGATATTTTTAAGACAGTTTTCAGATAAAAAGTTGAAATTTTCACAAGAACGTTCAGAGTTAAGGGATAAAAATCTTGACATTTGCAGACAAAAAAGTCAAATATCTGAGATATAGCGTAAAATTTAATAGATTATTAAAAAGAATTGAGATGAAACCTTCAAATTTTGAGACAAAACGTCGAAATTATGGAATAAGAAGTCAAAAAAATTAGATATAAACAAAATTCTTAGAAAAGAACTTTGTGTTTTGAGATAAAAAGTCAAATATTGGAGAAAAAAAGTTAACATTTACGTATATAAAGTTGAACTTTTTTAGATGAACTCAAAATTACAGGAAACTAAGTCAAAATTTCTTGATTGAAAAGTCAAAATATTGAGATAAAAAAGTCAAAATTTGGGCTTAAAAGTCATAATTTAGAGATTAAAATGTCAAAATTTTGAGATGAAAAAAATAGACTTTAGATAAAAAGTCAAAATTCAGAAATTTTTAAGACAGTTTTCAGATAAAAAGTTGAAATTTTCACAAGAATGGTCACAATTTAGGGATAAAAATCTTGACATTTGCAGACAAAAAAGTCAAATATCTGAGATATAGAGTAAAATTTTATAGATAATTAAAAAGAATTGAGATGAAACCTTCAAATTTTGAGACAAAACGTCGAAATTATGGAAAAAGAAGTAAAAAAAATTAGATATAAACAAAGTTCTTAGCGAAGAAGTTTGTGTTTTGAGATAAAAAAGTAAAAATTTTCAGGAAAAAAGTTCTAATTTTCAGATAAAACAACAAAAATGAGAGATGCATAGTCAGATATTTCAGACAAGTTAAAAAATTTGGCTAAATTTTGACTTTTTTTTCATATTTTTGACATTTTCTTGACATTTTTCTCTCAAATTTTCAATATTATTATTATTATTATTATTATAAAAAACTATCTCGACAAACTCAGTTAGTGATTTTGATTTTTTCAAGTTGCTGCTTTTATACAACTCAGACGTCATTTGTGTCTTTAAATATCCTGAAAGGAACATTTTCCTGGATTTTTTTTAAGTGACTGTGGCTCATACTGAGTTTATAAAGATATTTTTGACAGATGCATAGATTTATTTTTTCTGCAGTGCAGTCTTAAAGTCTTGTTTTATTCTCAGTTTTTAGTCTGCTGTTGTCACTGCTGCAGATCTGTGTGATATATTTAACATCTGTGATGGTTTTTTCCCATTAAAGAGAAACAAGAACATCATCTGATGACTTTTCTGATGTTTGTCTCTGAGTGAAAAGTTTTGAGCAGCTGCTGCAGGAAACGTCTTTTTAATTCACTCCTCAGGGATCCTTTCAATCTGTCAAAAAAAAAAAAAAAAGCACCGAGCCGTGCAGATATTTTCATCTGGATCAACTTTCTCATCTTTGTCAAACATCTGTGTCAGTAACAGGATCTCTTCACTGTTTTATTCTTATTTATAGAAGCTGATATTCACAGAAAGTTGATGGTTTTTGGAAAGAAAAGTTTTGTTGTGGTTTTACAAACAGTTAAACGAGGATGTTAAAGAATCAGCATGTGGCTTGAATTTCCCTGTTTGACTTTTTTCGTGCAGAGAAAACGTTGAATACGTTGTTCGCCCCCTCAGGAAGTGAACGCCGCAGAGCGAAGGAAGTTTACCCCCGCACGCCGCACAGATCTGTTTATGTCGAGGTCACGGAGCAGAGAAGCTTTGATTTCTCTCTGCTCGTGTTTGTGTGATCAAACCCAATAAAGACGTTTTGTTTCTGCTGTTTGTGGAGAATTAAACTCTGATGGATGAAGAATCTTTGCTCTGTTTCTTACAGTCAAAGATAAAGTCTGTTTTTCTGATCTCAAAGTTCATTTCTTTTTGTTTTTGTAAGCTCAATGCAACTGGAGAAACTTCCTTTTTCTAAGGACTGAATGTTTTTCTTTGTCACTGAAACTATTTGGCCTCAAATTTACACAAAATCAAACCAAAAATTCATACAGGTTAGAAAGCTGTTCGGAGAAAGAAAAGTAGAATTAAAACTAAGATCTGTTACTTTCACTTTCACAACAAACACACGAGTCATTTACAAGAACTTGAATATCTCAGTAAAGATTTTTTTTCCAGTGTTGAAACGTCTCTGAGCTTCAGATAAAGTTTCTCCTCAGACTCTGTCGTCTGGTGATGGATGTGTTTTTATAAGTTCAGAAAACAAAGCTCTGTGGTTCACACTGAGGTAACAGTTTGATTCTCAGGCTGAATGGAAACTCTGAGGTTTCCAGGCCATAAAATAAATGTTTGGCTCTTGGAAAGAATTGTTCTTCACCGACTGGCAAAAACCGCTGGATTTCTCTTTATATTGTGTTTGATTTTTCCTCCACATGAGATAAAGATCAGGGATGGAAAGAGTTTTTGTTTGGTGATTTATGCTCCGACAGAGAAGATGTTTTTCTGTGACGTCGTCCTGATGGAGACGCCAGTTTCCATTTGGAGGCTTCGTCCGTCACAGAGCGACATCTCAGAAAGGTCAGAGGTCGGAGATGACCTTCTGCGTGGCGTTCTCCTCTGACGGCTCGCAGAAACAGCGTCGACCTTTTGAAGCACATTCCTGCAGTTTGCCAACGTGTTTACGCAGCGTCAGGGAGCACGCCGCCGCCCCGCTGACTTTATGTGTTTAACGGCGAGGATGTTAGCTCAGGGGGTCAAAGCAACGAGGGGACGAACGACTGTCACAACAGACCCTTCTGTTCACAGCAGGGGGGCGGGGGGTCATAAACCCAACAGAGCTGATGAAGCTCAGTTACTCACAGATAAAAACAAAATTATGAGATAAAAAACAGAAACTATGACATAAAAAGTAAACATTTATGGCTGAAAAATGTCAATTTTTTCAGAAAAAAGGTGAAGTTTTTAGCGCAAAGAAAAAATTGTTGAAATTTTTGAGACAAACGGTCAAACGTTTGGGATACGAAGTCAAAATTTCTAGATGAAAAAAGTCAAATTATTGAGATAAAAAAGTGATTTTTTTAGCTGAAAAGTCAAAATATGGAGATAATAAATCGAAAACTTCAATGAAAACTGAAAAAAACTGAAATCCAGGCAAATGTTTGTGTCTTAATTTTAGTCTAAATTGTCCTTTTAGACTCGAGAAATGTCCAAAAAAAGTCTTATTTCATTATTATTAGGTTTTTTTGTTTGTAGTGCGTTTTAAGACAACATTTTGGGGAAAGGAAAAAGTCAAAATTCTGAGATAAAAAATATAAACTATGACATAAAAAGAATAGATTTATGGCTGAAAAATTTCAATTTTTTCAGAAAAAAGGTGAAGTTTTTGGCAAAAAATATAAAATGTTGAAATTTTTGAGACAAACAGTCAAAAGTTTGGGATACGATGTCAAAATTTCTAGATGAAAAAAGTCAAGATATAGAGATAAAAAAGTGCATTTTTTAGCTGAAAAGTCAAAATACGGAGATAATAAATCAAAAACTTCAATGAAAACTGAAAAAAACTGAAATCCAAGCAAGTGTTTGTGTCTTAATTTTAGTCTAAATTGTCCTTTTAGATTCGAGAAATGTCCAAAAAAAGTCTTATTTCATTTTTATTAGTTTTTTGGTTTGTTGTGCGTTTTAAGAAAAAATTTTGGGGAAAGGAAAAAGTCAAAATTATGAGATAAAAAACATAAACTATGACATAAAAAGTATACATTTATGGCTGAAAAATTCCAATTTTTTCAGAAAAAAGGTGAAGTTTTTAGCGCAAAGAAAAAATTGTTGAAATTTTTGAGACAAACAGTCAAACGTTTGGGATATGAAGTCAAAATTTCTAGATGAAAAAAGTCAAATTATTGAGATAAAAAAGTGAATTTTTTAGCTGAAAAGTCAAAATATGGAGAAAACAAATCGAAAACCTTCATGAAAACTGAAAAAAACTGAAATCCAAGCAAATGTTTGTGTCTCAATTTTAGTCTAAATTGTCCTTTTAGACTCGAGAAAGGTCCAAAAAAAGTCTTATTTCATTTTTATTAGGTTTTTTGGTTTGTTGCGCACTTTAAGACAACATTTTGAGGAAAGAAAAAAGTCAAAATTATGAGATAAAAAACATAAACTATGACCTAAAAAGTATACATTTATGGCTGAAAAATGATAAATCTTCTCGGGAAAAAGGTGAAGTCTTTGGAAAAAATTTAAAATGTTGAGATTTTTGAGACAAACAGTCAAAAGTTTGGGATACGATGTCAAAATTTCTAGATTAAAAAGTCAAAATAATGAGACAAAATGTGAAATTATTAGCTTAAAAGTCAAAATTTGGAGATACAAGCAAAATTCTTGGTGATGACAGCTGCATTTTGAGATAGAAAATCAAAATTTCAGAAGAAAGGTTACTATTATAAGAGGCAAAAAGTTGAAATAATCAAATAAAAAGTCAAAATTTTGATATATAAAGTCAAAATTTTCAGATTAATTAAACAAATTTGAGATTAAAACTTTGAAATTTTGAGACAAAAGGTCAAAATTGTGGAATAAGAACGGTTACAATGTTGACCAGTTATTACATTTTGGGTAGTTGTTACTGAGGGTGTTTTATATCCTCTGTATTTATTGGGTTTGGGGTGGGCCACAAACATTTTTGAGACTTAAAATTAGTTGGAAAAGGTTGGGAACCATTGATCTAATATCTTTATTCCTTCCAGGTTGAAACAACCATGAACACTCAGCTCCTCAGAGCCAGGTTCACAGCAGGAGCTGGTCAGAAAAAGGTCAGACTGCACATCTGGAAACGTCATCAGCTCCAAAGATCATTTGTACAAAGACAGAAAAGTCCAGAAGCAAAGAGTCGAAATCATGAGTCTGAGATCACAGCGGTGGATGATCCTCTGACTGTACTTTCACGTTTTATTGAGCTTTAACGCCGATTTCTCTGCTGGTTTTCGGTGTCAGGATTCAGTGAAAGTCAGCGAAAGTAGATCTGGTCGATGATGAGCGTGTCCAGATCTACGAGCCTGGGGTCAGAGGTCGTGGTCACGGCTGTCGGGGTCTGATATCTGCAGCAGCACCGTGAGTTTTTAACTGATTCAAAGTGAATCAGCAGATGTGGATCTTCTTCAATTCTCCAAAACAGGTTTCTGTGATCATGTACAGTCGTGAGTTTAAATTCTCTTTTTAAAATCTTAATGAGAACAGAAACTTCCAGAATGACCCTGATGAAAAGTTTCAAGCTAATATTTTCAGATAAAAGATGTTTTTTAAGATGAGGTGAGTCAAAACGATGAGATAAAGGATCAAAATTATAAGATAAGACGTCTATGATGAGACAAAAAGTCAAAATTTCTGGAAGAAATGTCTAAATTTTCGGACAAAAATTCCAAAAGGTGAGATAGAGCATCATAGTTATGACATAAAGTGCCCAAATTATGAGATAAAAAGTCAAAATTCACGGGAGAAATGTCTAATCTATAGGATAAAAAAGTCAAAGTAATGAGATAAAGGATCATTATTAAAAATTAAATGTCTAAATTATGAGATAAAAAGTCAAAACAATGAGATAAAGGATCATAATTGTGAGATACAAATGTCTGAATTATGAGAAACAAAGTCAAAATTTTAGGAAAAAATGTCTGAATTAT
The DNA here is from genome assembly GCA_008086565.1 of Thalassoma bifasciatum. NCBI lineage: Eukaryota > Metazoa > Chordata > Actinopteri > Labriformes > Labridae > Thalassoma > Thalassoma bifasciatum. Next base: position 9,839 of record RPOG01003906.1, on the reverse strand, counting down.
GAAATAAAAAGTCAAAATTTTGGGAGGACATGTCTAAATTTTAAGATAAAAATTCAAAAAGATGAGACAGAGCATCATAATTATGGCATAAAATGTCTAAATTATGAGAAACAAAGTCAAATTTTTAGGAAACAAATGTCTAATTTATGAGACAAACAGTCAAAACAATGAGATAAAGGATCATAATTGTGAGATAAAATGTCTGAATTATGAGAATCAAAGTCAAATTTTTTGGGAAAAATGTCTAATTTAAGAGATAAAAAGTCAAAACGAGATAAAGGATCATAATCATAAATTAAATGTCTGAAATATGAAATAAAAAGTCCAGATTTTGGGAGGACATGTCTAAATTTTAAGATAAAAAGTCAAAAAGATGAGATAAAGGATCAAAATTGTGAGATAAAATGTCTGAATTATGAGATTAAAAGGAAAAATGATGAAATTAAAAGTCAGATTATGAGGTAAGTCGTCAAAATTCTTTGACAAAGTCAGATCTTATGAAAAGTGATTTATAAGTTTAGACTAAAAAAGAATTGAAATTATGACATTTGTTGTAATTATGAGTTTAAAAGTCAAAAGTTTGAGTTGAAAGTTGAAATTTTGAGATAAAATTTTAAAGTTGCAAGATGATAAAAAGTCTAAACCTTGAGATCAAAAGTCGTTTTTTTAGATTAAAGTCTAAAATATGAGATGAGAAGTCTTTAGTGCTGGTTGTGGATGAGGGTCTTTATTTTCTCAGATGGTAAAACTGACCATTCTTCTTGGCAAAAAGCCTCCAGTTAACCGTGTTTAACTAAACTTTAAACATGAGACAGAAAAGTTTTTGTTTTCATTCATATCTTTGAAAAATGGAGAAGAAATCGTGTGTGTGTGTGTGTGTGTGTGTGTGTGTGTGTGTGTGTGTGTGTGTGTGTGTGTGTGTGTGTGTGTGTGTGTGTGTGTGTTTATTTCTTGTGTGTTTCAGACACATCGCCCCCCAGGGATGATCCTCCGACAGCCGTGCTGGATTCTTCACACATGACCCGTAGACGCCGCTGCTCGCCAACACCCCGTCCTGTTCCTCGCCAACGCCGAACGCTCGCTTTGATCTGGTGTCAAACCTGCGGCGCCCACATCCCTCACACATGTCTGACAGGAAGCGTGACCTCACGGCCCCACACCAGAATATTGAATTAGGAGCTGGCGTGCAAATCCAGGATGTGTTTCAGGGCGCTCGGCTTACGGGACGGGACAGGTGAGCGGCGATCAATCACGGCGTTCGTAATCGATACGACGCCAGGACGTGAAGCTCTGAGGAATCAAGAAACAGGGTTTAACTGTAAAATAACAGTAAAGTGTCTGAACGTTTACGAAAGATTTAAGTGTTCCCAACTTTTATGTGGACCTGCCATTGGCTACAGCAGAATAAAGTGGAGGTTCTGGAGTGGCCATCTCAGTCTCCTGACCACAAACCTGCAGTTTTTGATCACTTTGCATGAGTTTACCCTCCTCAAAAGAGAAATAAAAGCAGACTGACAGATGTAAATATGAGTTCTGAGAAAGAAAGTCGAATCTTTATACAAAAAAGCCAAAATTCTGAGATAAAAGTCAAAATTATAAGAAAAAAAGTAAAATTTTTAAGATAAGATATGAGACAACGGGCAAACTTGTGATAAAAGAGTCAAAATTCTGGAGCAAAATGTCCAAACTTTTAGTGAACGAGTTAAATTTTGAGGTAAAAAAATCTTAAATTTGACAAAAAAAAGTCAAACTTTTATGGAGCTTAATCAGAATTTTGGGATAAAAAGTCAAAATTTACACTCATCAGCCCAGAAGCTGCACATGAGACGTACTTGGACGTTCACACATGACAATGATCCAAAACACAAGGACAAGTGGACCTGCCATTGGCTACAGCAGAATAAAGTGAAGGTTCTGGAGTGGCCATCTCAGTCTCCTGACCTCAATATCATTGAGCCACTCTGGGGAGATCTCAAACCTGCAGTTCATGCAAGACAGAGCAAGAATTTACAGGAACTGGAGGCTTTTTGCCAAGAAGAATGGTCAGTTTTACCATCTGAGAAAATAAAGACCCTCATCCACAACCAGCACAAAGACTTCTCATCTCATAATTTAGACTCTATATCTAAAAAATGGACTTTTGATCTCAAGGTTTAGACTTTTTATCATCTTGCAACTTTAAAATTTTATCTCAAAATTTCAACTTTCAACTCAAACTTTTGACTTTTAAACTCATAATTACAACAAATGTCATAATTTCAATTCTTG
>RPOG01003905.1:0-53562 GCA_008086565.1 Thalassoma bifasciatum | reverse complement strand
GCTAACTTCTGCAGGAGTCAACCTCACTTGATAATCACGCTGCACCCACAACCTCTAACTCCAGCTGGTGTCAAAGACGGGGTCACAGCCTCACATCTCCAGCCCACTTATGCACACCTTCAGTCAGTCACATGATCCTTTAACTGCACCCTCGGCTTTAATAAGCAATTGCGGGGTGAGCGACTGGCGTTGTAAAGAAGATGTGGAGATTTTCATCTCACTGCTGCTCTAATGAAACCCAGGGGCTGCCATAATAGCAGAGTGAGAGGGAGGGAGAGGATGAGGAGCAGGAAGGGCTCTGGCTTTATGAGGGAGAAAATGAAAGCCTGAGGCACGGCCACATGTTTAATGACATTTCAGCCACTCTTCAGGTCTACCCGTGAAATGGCAGCAATTATTGAAAACAAGGGAGAGGCCCTCAAATTAGTCCATAATTCATAAAGGTTCATTCAATGAGGTGCTGTTAATAAGGCAATGAAAATAGATTTAGTAAAGGTGTGCAGCTCTGACCGATCCTGGATCAGAAATATCTCAAACACACATGGTACTCTCTGTGCTGTGTGCAGCAGCGAGTTTCCACCTCACGGTCACAGTCTGATGGTTTCTCCTTCCGCTCTGAAGCTGGTTGGGTTCACTCAGCCTTGATGGGATTCATTGCACTTCAATCAGTTTCATTAGTCTGAGTTTAATCAGGACCTTTATTGTCCTTCATCAGCTACATGCTGTTAAAGAAACTCCTTATGGAGAGACATGGAAACAAAACAAAAACTAAAAATTAAAGTAGCCACACGTCAGATACATAGATTGTATAATCAGTGGACGTAAAGATGTTTGGCTCAAACTGAAGCCTCCAGCAGATGCCCCGCCCCCTGGTGTCTGGCTGCAGTATAGGTCATAAGCCCCGCCTCCCCATGCATTCTGGATATGAGCCGGGAAAAGCTTAAAAAATTACGACACCTGGTAGAAACGTTTCTCTCATCCTTACACTATGTTGGTATGAAGATGTAATTTGGCTGAATTGTGTTCAAGTCTTTTTTTTTACTGAGGAGTAGGTTTTTCATTAGTTATTGTACGTTAAAAACCAAGTTATAAGTTTCGATTTACGATAGTTGACAGCTGCCGTTCATGAGTAGTTTTTATCAGGAATATAAGAAAAGAAAAAGAGACAAAAAGAGACTAAAACTTGGAAAGAAGAAGAAACAACTATTTTTATTTCTCTCTTTTTCACTCTGCTCCACCTGAAATTCTCTACTGCGCAGACTCTGGCTGCACAATGGCAGCTCAAGAAACGTGTTTTTTTGGCTTCAAAACCGTAGAACCGTGACAGGCGGAGCCACGCTGTCCATTCTATATAGTCTATGGTCAGATATAACAGATGTAGGTTTGTAACAACATCATAACCAAGCTGGTATTGGTCAAACAAAATCAACACCAGGATTAACCTGATCACACCTCACAACAAATCAATCCACAGAAAATAGTCTGTCTCATCTCTCTCTGCAGCAAAAAGGTTAGTGTCAGTCTCAGGCTGCTCTCAGAGTGAGGAAACAGTCACAGCTGTTAGAGCAGAGGAGCTGCTGGACCTGAAACACCTCTATTTCCTGCAGAGATCCAGGTTTTGATTGTAGACATCACACTTCAACCTGGAACCACTGCATCATTGTGCATCTCAGCCAACAGTCACCAGGAATATAATACTTGTTTGGACATTTCCCTTAAACAATAACCTGCAGGGTGGATGATACTACCTGTAAAACTAGGTGAAGATCTGATGGATTTACGCAAATACAGCACATCCCAAATCTGAAGTTTGGTGCTATTGAAAGCTTCAAAACTACAGAAACATACGCCTTCACTTCACTGACACTACATGCATGGTTGATAAAACTATCTTTAACTATGACAGTGTGCAGACATCAACTACATATGCAGCCTGTTTCAGTTGTTCCTGCACATTCCTCTTCCTTCTGATATTTTACCATATTTTTTTTTTCCACTAAACTTGTCAGATTTTTCTCTGGCCGTCTCTTTGAGCCTTGCTCTCTCTGGACTTGAAGTCTGAAAGAGTTGTGGACTGTTTTTCTTGATGAAATCCCAAACTCTGAACTTATAACTTGCACTGCTGTTGTTGTTGATGCTATGTTTTAGGGATCAATGGATATGGATTTTTTTTTAGGGCTGATGCTGATTTTTTTTCACAATTCTTAGCCGATGATGGATACAGGCTACTGATTTTCTTGGGCTTACATTTGGGGCTGATACTGCTTTTACTCCCTCAATTTACATCATGAAAATGACACAATGATTACAGATGGGTAGTTTGCGTGCAGAATTCAGTACTTTCATTGATGCACACTGAATTCCGTCTGTGGCACTGATTCACATAACATCAAACAGTGAAATGTTTCAGTACCTTCACCAGTACCAGTACCATCTTTGTAACTGTGAGGTAGTGAAAGAGTAGGGGATTTCTTATGCTGGACATGAGCATAGAGAACACAGAGCTGGGTTTGAATTTGCGCATTATGGAGAAAAAAATACTGCATGGTTGTAGTAAATTTGTTAAGTTGCAGTTAATTTTGGTTTAGGGTTTTCATGTTGAAGAAATCTGTGAAACAACTGTGTTAGTACAAACAGTTCAATGTTGTTTTGATATATTTGTTGAAGTTTATATTGAGAAATAAACATGTTAAATTGAAGTATTTTGAGATTTTATCATGAAACAAATGAGCATTATTACCACATAAACAGACACATAAGTAACAAAAATTGGTGCCATTGATTACTGGTACCGACTCCCAGGTACCAGGCATTGGTTCCGTATCGGTAGGTAAGGGAAAGGTATCAATCCCTTACATTAATAACAAATGTTACAGGTCTCAATTTTAAAATAAGGAACATTTATTGAACTATAGTTAATACTAGAACAAGATGGTAACGAAAGGTAGAATATGTTGTTAACAGTTTAATCTTTGCTCAACTTTATCAAACACATGTCTTGATATAGTTTTGAAGTTGCTTGAGTTTGCAGTCTGCAAGCAGGGGAGGAGCAAGGCCTGGTCTGCACATGGACTGTAGTGTCTCCTAACAACAGAGCTGCCTGTGGATGCCTGTCTGCAAATCATGCAGGGGTAAATTAAACCGGTAAACCAAACAGCATATCAGCCGATGCTAATACGCTGTTGGTGAAAAACGCAAAAAAAAGCGGCCAGCTGATGTATCGGTCCAAGTCATCGCTCTCTTTCTCTCTTTTCTCTCATTATCGACAATGTGAGATTTCAGGCAGATAAGACGGATGAGCTAACAGAACTATCCAGGAGTCAGAGAGACTTTTGGGAACGTAGTATGGCGTGTTTTTAGAGACCTGGCTGCATCAGGATACAACTGACCAAACAGTCACAGGATTACACCGAGTTAAACATCAGAGCTTTTGAATTAAGTGCGTTCAAATTATTCAGCACTTCTCACTCATTTTATTTTCTGTATCTTCTTTATCAACTTGTGAATTCCAGCACTAATCTACACAACTCTAACACAGCAAATCACTGATCATGAGTTAGTGACTTCTGATGGCGCTCAGGGTGGTCAGATTGTTTCATGCCACCCCTCACCTCCTCCCTGGACGTGCCCCTACCAGTTCAGACAAGACATGAATGTTTTCTCACTGCATCCTGAAGCAAACCGTGCTCCAAAAAGTTGATATTCTTCAGAGGACAAGTACAGTTTGGATATAAGCTGTCTGTATCACCGCAGAGAGAGCAGGAGTGGGCTCTCTGGTCTACCACATAAGAAATGTCCTGACAGTCTTGTAAGAAAATCTCTGGTTTCCTCTGTCAGATTGGTGAGATAGTGGTTTACAGTCCAGAGAGAAGACGCCATGCAAGACTCTGAATATAAAGTCTGCTGTGCAAAATAACACCTGATGGAGACTTTTCAACAGGACAGTGCTTTCTACTGAATCTAATTCAGATTAATGTGAGCGGTGACTTTTGATTGAGAAAGCAGATTACCCTCAAACACATAACATGCACCGATGAAACCCTCAGACATGCACTAATGAAGAGGTTGAGCATCCCCAGCAGGTGTAGCTTTGGTGCCTTGCTCAAGGGCACCCCGGCAGGGTCCTCGATTCCCAGATGTCCCGTAACAGGACTAGATCCCTCGGGTTCCCCAACAAGTCTCACAAACCGAGCCACTGTCTCCATCACATTAAACTGAACAACATGAGCCGGTGCAGAGGAGCAGTGTCTGCCGAACAGACGCTGCTCACATCACTTACACACACTGTCAAGGATTACACCATGCTCTTTTCACAGCGCTCAATAAAGAAAGTTAATGATAATTGCACGGAATTAACATGGGGTCCGGCGCGCAGGGACGCACCGGTGTTACGGTTTAACGAGTGACCGTGTTAACTGACGACTTTTAACCGAATGCGTCAGTGGTTGTTGTAGTTACAGCAGATGTTGAAACACGGGAGGACTCATCATGAATACCTCACTAAATATTTTTCACTATAACGATAAAATACACTCTCAATACATGTCTTCTTGGAAATATTAAGAAAGGAGACATTTTTAAAGGGTTTGTGTGATTACGGTAACAGTTTGGTTAAAGGTCTTCACATAACGTGGTCACTCTGGGAACCGGAACATCGGCTCGAACCGTTAACAACTGCTCTCACAGCAGATGTTGGCATGAAATAAATTATTATTTGATAGTATCTGTAACAGAAGTACATTTAAAGCGTCCATCACCTCGTTATTACAGCGCTGTCATTACCGGGAGAGGCTGCGCGGATCCCGTTACCGTGGGTTTCATCAGCGGGAGCAGCGGAGCCTCGACTCCGGTTAAAACAACCGTGAGTGACGGAAAGAGTCGGATAATCTACAGCAGTCACAGGTGACACCACCTGTCTGTGGAGGCTCGGGTGGTTCCGTGGTGAAATGACAGGTGAAATGTGTCTCACCTGGAGTCCCGGGGCTGCTCTGCCTCCTCTCCGCCTCCTCGCTCGGTGTCAAACCGCCTCTGAGGACCGAGAGCTCCGCGTGCAGCCGCATCTCTCTGCGCCTCGGTCTGAAGGTAAAAGTGGAGGAAGAGCCGCTGTGTGCGGGCAGGACGGTCCCGGATCAAAGCCGCAGAGTCTCCGTGTGTGTAACGAGCTGACTGCTTTGGTCTCGATCTCACATTCAAGGTTTATTTTCACCATGTGGTACAAGAGGCATCAGTGAGCAGCCATGACAGATGCGCGCTGCATTCTGGGAAATATAATCGAAAACCGCACAGGGATGAGAAGTGAAGTCATGGCAGGTTTTTTTTTATCCCTCTTATTTTTTAAGACATGTAAAGTGAGGTTCTGTCTTCCCAGAGAGCCTGATGCTACATTTAAGGAAAAGAAGACAAAGAGGGAAACATGTAGAGAAACTGTTACAGCTGTTAGAGAGTTTCTAACAGACCTGCAGATCTGTGCACACTGTAAAAAATACCACACAAATTACTATTAATGAACCACTAAATACAACTATGATGTATTATGAAAAATATGAATAACCAGGGATTCTTTACAGCTGCCTAATAAAATATGAGAAAATAAGTGAGTTTATGACATTTATGAAAAATATACACAAACAAATAGTAGCCTAGTTGCTATTTATAACAAACTATTGATATAAACCGCTCCTACATATTCACATATTAAGCAATTACTTTGGAATATATGGAATAATAGACCTTATTTCCATACAAACATACTTCTTTTTGTGTAGAAAAAGCATACATTTTGATTTCTTTTTTCACTAAGGTTGATTCACACACATATACAGAGGTGCATACACTAATAACTGTCCAATATGTTATTAAAAACTGGAAGGATGGTGGGGAAGCATCGTCTTCCAGCAAGAAATGTGGTTGTAAGACAAATCCTGAATGATTGTGATCAACAATTACTTAAACATTTGGCCCAATCAAATAGAACAAAAACAACAGTAGAACTCAGGGCTATGTTTTATAGTGATAGTAAGAGCATTTCCACACACACAATGCAGAGAAAACTCAAAGGATCGGGATTGAACAGCTGTGTAACTTTATGAAAACCACTAATCAGTAAGACTAACCAGAAAAAAAGGCTTCAATTTGTTAGGGAGCGTAAAGATTAGACTCTGGAGGAATGGAAGAAGGTCATGTGGTCTGATGAGTCCAGATTTACCCTGTTCCAGAGTGATGGGCGCATCAGGGTAAGAAGAGAGGCAGATGAAGTGATGCCACCCATCATGCTTTGTGCCTACTGTACAAGCCTGTACAAAGAATGAGGTCAGCTGACTACCTGAATATACTGAATGAGCAGGTTATTCCATCAATGGATTTTTTCTTCCCTGATGGCACGGGCATATTCCAAGATGACAATACCAGGATTCATGGGGCACAAATTGTGAACGAGTGGTTCAGGGAGCATGAGACATCTTTTCCACACATGGATTTGTCTTCACAGAGTCCAGACCTTAACCCCATTGAGAATCTTTGGGATGTTCTGGAGAGGGCTTTGTGCAGTGGTCAGACTCTTCCATCATTAATACAAGATCTTGGTGAAAATTTAATGCAACACTGGATGGAAATAAATCTTGTGACATTGCAGAAGCTTATTGAAACAATGCCACAGTGAATGTGTGCTGTAATGAAAGCTAAACGTGATCCAATGAAATATTAGTGTATGACCTATTTTTGGGGACAGCTCATTTTTTGGCCTGGCAGTGTAAATATTGATGTATAACCACATACTGGAAGGAAGGTAGGATATTGTTTTGTAATCATTTCAAATCTTTCTTAATTTCTTAATCTTTTTTATAAAACATATCTAAGTTACCACAAAAAGTTATGATGATGAGGAAAATGAACTAACGTCTGTGCACTCCTGATTGGCTCTTGAGTTCATACACAAAGCGTGATACAGCAGGAAATGTTTTAATTACACCATGTTATATTAACTCAGTTTTATTCAGATTTATAATTTAACAGTCTGAGTATCTGTTTAAAGTAAGTAGAACCAGAAGATTTTTTAACTGATAATTACATAAATATTGGCAAAAAAAAATCAGCACTATTTCACCCAGAGTTATTTTTTACAGTGTACTCCATACCTGAAGTATAGCTGAACTGCAACACAATAAAGAAAAGATTCAGTGAAGGTGAGTAGGTACTAATCCGAAATGAAAGATTGCGGATGTAGAAAATGTGAACAGACTTTTTTAATATACTGTGAGGTTTTGTTTTGTTTAACCAAAAAAGAGTGAAACAGTTTTAACAAATTGTCTGTTATTTATCAGAGTGAGTGAAGCACAGCAGAGAGAGAAGAGGAAACACTAATCTGACTAATCAGTGTTACATTCAAACATGTTTGTCCTGAGGAGTCATACTTGTCTGAGATTATAACTTTATAATTTGTTCATATCTTGTCATTATTTTTTAACTTTCATGATCCAGCTCTCTCTTATTTCTGTTCAGACTGCTCTGGTTTTTGCAGAGATTCTGAGATTTTACTCACCACAGGGACTGAACGTTATTTCATTATTCTGTTGAAACAGGAGGTGAAAGAGGGTGTGAAAGTAAGTGGGACACAGGGATAAAAATAAACTCTGTTCTGATATTTATGTCAGAAAAATGAAAGGAAATAAATTCTTTCTGATGTGTCTTTGTTATGGTAATCATTCTTTTTCTTTGTGTTTTACCGTCTCTAAAAAACTCTGTCTCCTGGGACACAAAGTGATGATCCAATAATATCCTCCTGACATCAGATGACGATCAAGGTTGACTTCTAAAGGGATTGTGATTTTATAATATGTGTGCCATTTAAAGAAATCAAGAAGGTATATTTTTCTTGTCTGGCTTTGTTAAATACTGGATTCTGATTGGTCAAAACCTATTAAATTAAATACAGTTACCAATTCAAATGAACGTTATGCAAATTTACTTGCCAACATAAGAGTGTAAAAAAGAGGGATTTTCAAGGATTTCAGATTCTGTTGATAGAAATGTAGACAGTGAGACATGTCACCACATTCTGATGTTAAATTATGGTTAAATAGTTCCTTTTGTCAGATATCTTTTACTGTTAAACTTTATCGGCTTTTACTGCTTTTAATGTAGTTTCTTGGGTACCTTCTTCTATCACTTAAACCACATTAATTTCCTTCAGCTAAATATCATCTCACTACAAGTCAACAAACCTCCCTCTGACATTTTCAGCATGTGATATTTTCTGCTCTTTATTTAAAGAGCATATTGGAGGTTTTTAATTTTTAGATTAACACTTGACTTTTTCTGAAAGTGCCTGTAGAGTAATTTTATATGATTTTATATGTTATACAGCAAAAAAAATGCAGGAAATGTAGGGGGAGAAGTGTCTGTTTTCAGCATACTTGTTTAAAACCCTCTTATTTTTCAACATCAGATCATTTGACGTAACAAAGGGGACTTGTGTTCTTGACTCGACTCTGATCCAGTGTGTAGTTTATTGCATTTGATTTGACTGGTTGAATATTGCATCTGTGCTGGGTTCTGAAATACTGTTTTAACAGGACATGAAGTCCACTTTTTCCCCAACAGAAGAAAAGATGAAGTTAGCTTTTAGGCTCAGGTTTGTTTGTTGCACGTGAAGACACAGGACTCTGTTTCTGCATCGGTCACTAAAAACATGATCGTCCTGGGGTGACCATTTTTCAGCAAGAAGATTATGTGCCTGGTGATATGATGGAGTTCAACATGTGACACTGGAGCCAGGTCTGGGTGAGACTGATGGCGGGTGCAGACTCATCTATACAGGCGGCTACATGCTCACTGACAGCAGCAGCAGCCCCTCGTCTGTTATAACACGACTGACCCTGCCCTGTTCCTGCTCTCCATCCTTCCTAACAGGTCCATCATTATAAGCCTGAGGAACATCATAACTATAGGAATACAGATTTTCTTCCTATTTAATGACAGTAGTGAGAGTCTGATCCATATTATAAATGCTAAACAGAAACAGACACAGCAGGACTCCCCTCTGTGACGTTACGCTCAAGTGACAGTTTTTAATGCAGAAATAAACTCGAATGTACTAAAATGTCTTAGGGAGATTCTGTGTTTCACTAATTTCAAAAATTCTTTCACAATGTTATTTGTAGATTGTCTGTTGTCTTCCTCCTGAAACATGCTCTTTAAAGGTAGGGTCTGCTGGAATTGTCATTACTTTTTGTAAACATAACATCCAAACTGGGCTGTGGCTCAGCGCCAGCAGAAAACGTGAAACACACTCACCAGCCCAGTGAGAACCTGCAGCATCACGTTTCTACATGAGAGAGACTCAACAGCACCTGACTTCCTGCAGGTTAAAAAAAAAGAGGCATCCGACAAATATTGTTTTATATATATATATATATATATATATATATATATAACAATATTTGTCGGATGCCTCTTTTTTTTTAACCTGCTAATAGGAGCTGCTACAAACTCACTTCAGGTTGTTGATACAGCAACAACATTCAAGGCCTTGACCCCATGAATGCACATGAACAGGATGACTTGAGAGTAATAATGTTTTTTTAAAGAAGCCTCTGCCATCAGTTCATGAATGTAGAGTTAAAGGCTGATGAGTAACCTGGAACTCTGTGAGAGGTCAGAAAGAGTAAAAAGTTTAATTTAATCCTGTGTCATGAGTCTTTGTCAGATTACCAGAGCAGGGTGATGTTTTGATTTCTGGCTGAATGAACTTTAACTCAACAAAGTGTTTGAATCCAGTGAGTCATTGAAAAAGCTCGTGGAGTCAGACTCTCTCTGAAGTGCTGAGCAGGTCGACGCTGCTGCTGAAACTCTCAGTCCCTTGGGCCAATCATGAATCTGTTTTAAACTTCTTTAACGCTCAAAGCTTCTCTTTTATCTGCTCACATGAAAAGCGTGCAAAAACGAAGCCGTTTCACGCAAATGTTTGTTAAGTGACAACCCTGTAAATAACAAGAGAGTTTTTCCTCCTGCAGGGGCAGAATCTCTCCTCTGGTCACTGAATCATCTTTCAACAAGTGAAACCAACATGCAAGGTTTGCTGTTCACGCTGACGCCTCTGAGGGTGAGAGAGCTGCTGATGAAGCAACATGTTTCTGCAGGAGTGGAGTTATTATTCCAGAGGAGCCAGAGGTCATCCTCCCAAAACTCTCCTCCACACTGAGAGAGAGAGAGAGAGAGACTTTCTGAAACTATTCAAGACATGAAATGAATCCATTAGGGAAACATAGACCAAACTCTTTGACGAGTGTTTGGACTGAATCAGGATAAATGTGGTGCGGCTGTCAGTATTTGTACTAAAAAAATTAACTTCCATGGTTTTATATTAAACAGCTCATTGTGGTGACAGAGGCTCTGTTTGATGCATCATTAAAAGAGTCTGATGAACTGTAGAGATCTTCAGTTGGGAGTGAGTTTATGTAAACACTTTTGTCCAAAAAAACGATGCCTGGCCTCAGTTAACACACACACACACACACACACACTGCAGATTCAGCTTAGTGTGAACTAAATGAATCAAAGACATGTTTTCCTCGGGGGACAAGCAAAAATATTCTTTCTCATTGTAACATATTGAACTATGTAACATTAACTATGCTGTCTAATGTCTTGTCTTATTATATCTGTGAACTGCATATATATCACTGAACTGGCAGAGTAGCATCATGTTATTCAGAGAGAATTAGTAAACAGAGCTAACACCAGATAAAATGCTACATACACTGTAAAACTTTTTGCTCCATATTTGCAGCCCCACCCAGCTGCTCAGCAGAAGTTCTGCTCACAAGCTTTACCCAGAATGCCTTTGTTAACTGCAACGTAACAACAATTACAACCGTGAGTGAGGAGGGCAGGAGTTAAAATTCCCAGAATGCATTGCTTATTACAGTAACATACTGTCAGACCATAATACAGTACATTATTGCTGGGATACTGCTGTAAATTTACAGCAGAGTCTTACAGTGCAGCTATTTCTTGTAAATTTACAGGAATTCTCTGTAAATAACAGTATTTAAAATAATGCTGAAAAAAGTGTTTTTTTCTCCCAGATTGCATTGCAATTTACAGTAAACTCCAATATGAATACGGTAAAATACTGTTGAGATTTTACTGTAGGTTTACAGCAAAGACTTACATTGTAGGGATGCACATGATTACAACAGCAAGTTTCTGTATTTCCAAAGAGCAGACACTGTAAATGTACTATAGAGTACTGGTGAAACAACTACAAGTAAAAAACTGATTTTTTACATTTATACAGAAATAAACTTCAAATCTAGATACACTTACTTACTGAATTTATTTTTTCACAGTGAGAAGCTGTAAAATTACAGTAAATTATAGGCAGCAATTTCACTGGTAAATTACTGTAATTTTACACTAAAAAGTTTTACAGTGCACTTATCATGTTATTCTATTCATATCTTTTTTGTTTTGTTTTCACTATATACTTTCTCATATTGCTGCTGTGACTGAATTTCTCAGTTGTGGGATGAGTAAAGGATTATCCTAGCTTACTGTTTCCGACTATTTTTGTATTATTCAGTATACTTCAGTGTCTCACTGGGGTGTATCACCATACTGCTCTTTTTCATACTGGATCATAGTGTGTGATACTCTCATTTATAATGCTATATTGCACTATATTGTTCTGTGCTGTGTTGTACTTTTGTATCCTGACTGTTCCTGTGGTGTTCAACCACATCTTAGTGTATTTCTTTGTATCTTATCACCTCATATTGTGTCATACAGTATTATCCATCCATTTTCTTAACCGTCTATCCTGCTATTCAGGTTCACGGGTGGCTGGAGCCTATCCCAGCTGTCATTGGGCGAGAGGCGGGGTACACCTTGGATTGGTCGCCAGTCAATCGCAGGGCTTCATACAGTATTATATTGTACTGAATTGTTTTGAATGCAGAGTGCCATATTGTTTTATATAGTATTATATCATGCTGTTTAGTCCTGTACAGTCTTCTTGAACTTTCAGCAAAACAAGAATTTACTTTGAATCCAAAGACATGAAAACACACCATCAGATTTTGACCTCTGGGGGTATATTTACAGCAAAAGAGGCGAAACTTTCAGAGTGCATCACTGGACTAAATGAAGTGAATGAAAGTGTCCACGCAACTTACAATAACCTTTTGTTTTCATTATTTGAGCAGCCCACCACTGGTCAAAGCCGAGCCCCCACCCTGGCTTTATTCCAGTGGTTTTAAAGTTTAGTGTAGACACATTGTTCACTGTTGGTGGATCAGCCGTGCTCGGTGGAAATATGTGCATCGTCTGTAATAAGCCAGATGCTGGAACACTTCACGTCACATTGCCTTTAAATCTTTTTCTTGTATTTAAAGATGACACCCTGAGCCTCCAATGGCTTCTCTCCACTTAGATGGGTACTAAGAGGTATCCTGGGGGGAGATCAGAGAGGGACTGGGGCTGTTAACACTTCTTATCATGGGTCACTTAGGGAGGATGAATGGTTTTCCTTAAACTCTCATAATGGAAGCCCAACACAAGACTTGGTATGAATGGTTAGACCAGCGACCACCACAACCTCTTCCTCCCAACATTTTCTTCAGCAGAATCTCTAAAAGCACAATCAGAGCTTCTCTTTTCAATTAGAGCGAACAAAAAAACTGACAGTCAGGTAGGTATCTGGTAATGTTCCCTGAGCAGAGGAAAACTAACCTTATGTTCCCAAACTCTGGCATCAAGTATTATTTTGAAGCAGCTGTCCTTAAAAGCTTTTTTCTTTTCATGCATGTTGGGACAAAAAGGAGAGACTCCTTCATCCCGTTACACTTTGGTTCCTCACAGACATCCACTGCAGGACACAATCCTCCTGTCTGTGCATGTCTCTGGTTCAGTGAGATGAGTTTTGCTGAAAAAAGCCTCTTGTTTGGAGATGATGCAGGAAAAATAAACGTAGTCGCATTACACCACCAGACCAGTAGAGGGCAGTAAAACAACAATGGAGGCCTTACAGGCACTTAAATGTGTAACATCAAAGTTAACCAGTTAGCACGGAGGATATTCAGCTTGTGCTTAAATGTGCTTACATGCACCGCAGATGGATTTGCTGAATTAAAAAGTAAAAGAAGAAAAGCACCTTTAAAAAGTCCAAAACAGGCTCTTTGAACAGCTTCAACCACCCAAACACATCTATCCCTGCTGCATGAAGCAAGAAGACAGCAGAGATGACAAGTGTTTTGGTGTGAAGAGAGGCCCTGTTAAAAAAAGTCTATTAGCAGCATCCAGCTAAAACCAGTTCAGATCATTTTAAATAATAATGTAATAATAATATTTTGACATGTTAAGATAAAAACTGGACTATGGTGTGTTCTTGAGGACTTTTCCTGTTGTTTTAAACTAGATATCCACTGTCACGGTCAGATGAAGGTCTCCAGTTTACAGGGTCACTTTTAAAACTGTAACACCAGGAGCTGACAGAGACACATTCACACCATCAGGTTTAAAGAGGACCATCAAACCAACTCAATCACTGTGTATGAAGGTATTTGAGGTAGAGGGTGAAAAAAAACACTGTTGATTCAGACTGAAGGTCCCACCCCTCGTAGATCCTGGACCTTTGGAAAGGACCACCTTAGCCAGGGCTGTTTCAGGGCTAGCTTGATTTTTTCCAGAACTAAAATTAGACTCTGGTCCCTGCAGTTCTAAAAAAACCTTTTATCAACTTCTATCAGATTGGAAAAAAGGCTTCACTTGCAAGAGAAGACAGAAGCGGACCACGTAAACGTGCAGTCAGTAATCCCGCTTAAAGACTCTACTGTCATGATGCATCTTTTTGGATGGTGATAGAGAGAGAGAGGGCAGTGTGGTCGACCATGACTAGTCTGGGGTAGACGAGTACGGGGTTAGGTACTTGTTAGAATTAATTTAGAAGTGTGAAAAGTTGACATGCTTTGTTATAGCTGCTGTCTCTTTAAGGCTCCTCACTCCACAAGGCACCTTCTCTCTGATTGGTCAGACCTCTGGAGGCAGAACTATGGGCAGACCTTGGTGTTTGAGGCCCACCCTTCAAACAGTCAGGAGATTCTGATGTGATGACCTCATCATTTCAGCAAGTCTTATCTCGTGACGAGCTCAGAAAGATGAAGTTTTGATCAGTTTACAGACAGATTCAGGGATTTCTACAACGTAACCCCTCTTTAAACTGTATGCTGTTCGAAGAGGGGTACTCGCTGGATACCTCACTCTCTGTCCGACACATGTGAGTGATGAGGTCATGTTTTTGTTTCCTACCTTCTCCCATCAAAGCCAGTGTCGTCACAAATGCAGGAAAGAAGCATTCGCACAATGAAACCTTACTTTCAAGCTCCATTTAATGTCCTAGCAAAAGGAGAATGTGACTGTTCTAAGGAGTGAGTAAAATAGAAAGTGCATTTTTTGTTCACTTGAGTTCAACATAATAAAAAAAGATCAAAGCAGTTTTAATGTCAGACGGAGCAGAATCAGTAATTTTGTAGAAACAGCAAAGAAATCAGTAAAGGTACTGTGTTGGAGTATTTGGTGGTGTGGTGTAGATCAAAGGCACATCACAGCTTTGCATCTCACTGGGGATTGTTGCACACGCACAGAAAACACACATACACATGCACAAGCCTTCAAAATACATTTCCCATGAGGCTCTGACACACAGTCTTACGATCCACAGTCATGTCGATGGAAAACGTCATGGAGAAGTTCTGAGAGGCAACAAATGTTAATTCAGAGCATGATGCTTTTTTTAATCTGGAGCCTTTAAAAAGGGATAACATAGCATTTAGGAACGTCCGTCTCTGCTTTTATTTTGTGGATACGATCCGAGAAATCAAATGAAGCAACTGATGACCAGAGGGGCTCTTTCACGTCAGTCTCTTTAACCTGCGTGTTTTTTTTTTCTTTTTAAATATTATCCTTAAAGAGTGACCAATATATCCTTAGTTACAACTGTTGTCTAACAGTCCAAAAGAAAAGAAAGGAAATGAACATTCAGTAAACATTCTTTCTAAAGGTAGTTTCCCTTATATAATCTGTAATTTTCCTCTGCCATTATGTATACATAAACAAGTTTAATAACATACCAATCAGTGGTTATATCACAATTGGAAAAAAGCACAAAATGTTTACACTCCTTTACAGGTAAATAAAAGTTTTTGTTGACTCTTTTCTTTAAGGGCGTAGCATAGTTCAGAGTTCATCTCCTCGCAGGCTGCTTCCCCACGTCCCCTCGTCCTCTTATTCTGCTATTAGATCTTTACATACAAATATTGACAAAGTGGAGGCTTGTGCTCTGAAGCCATCGAGTCTTTACCGAGAAGTGATCATAGGGAGGGGGAGGGGGAGGGCTGGGGATGGAGGGAGAGAAGAGAGGAGGTGATGGAGGAGGGGGGGTTGGAGGGCTCATAGCTGGCCCTCGCTGCAGTGGCTGTCCTGACTGCTGCCCGGCTTCTCTGCGTCCTGACCGGGCAGCTCTTTGAGGATGAGGGAGGCGCTCCTCTCTGAGAACTCGTCGCCGTCGGGCTCCAGACCGTCGGGGCAGGGCAGCTTCAGAAGCTCCTCTCTGAGCTGAGCTGTGTGTCTCTGTGGAAACAACACACACACACACACACTCGGTCAGATCGACTCCACATCAGCCTCAACGATCACATTCATTTAACAGGAGGACTCTGAGCGCTCGTCAATAGACAGAAATATTTTCTTTCTCTTTCACAGCTTGAGCTTGTAGCTCTGATGCTACATTAAATGTGCACAGATCCATGAAGAAATCATCCATTGATTCCTCTGATGCTGTTCTGCAGCCTTGGGCTCAACCTTCAGCCATGGACATTTGATTTTTTTTTCTCATAGACTTGTAATTCTCGACCATCAGTGAATAAAATGACTCTATTCAAAAGCATCCACACTGGGAAAACACTTTTTAAGACATTTTTTTCTTGTCATATCTCAAAATAAGACTTTTTTTTTTTTTTTTTACATTTCAGGTGTATGTGGCTCATATTCAGTCTAATATGAGTCCACCTCTGGGTTAGTCCCGCCCTCAAGCACGATGAGCCAATCAGAGTGCGAATAACCGTTTCTATACATTCACACAATCTCTGCCATGACATCCATGGAAATGCATTGCAGAGAGTCAGTTTTTTTCTGATTTGAATATTTTTCTGAGAATTAGAGTTTAAAAAAGGTGAAACCGTGGTCATGGCATACATGCAACTCTGACACAAGGCATCCTGGGAGGCTGAGTGATGGGGTTTTATTTCACCCTTTTATAAGAAACATCTCAACCGAGAAAAGTGTCTTCTTTAGATAAAGTTGTGCGGTAAACCACAACATCAACTGAGCGTGAATAAAATTAACAAGGATGTCGACATCTGTTCAAAGACAAGTCAACACCAAATCTGACGCAGAAATATAAAGTTATCTTTAACATATCTAATTTTAGCTACAGTTAGCCTAATGTCAGCTCCTCACTGTGTTGTTCATCATGTCACTTTGTTTACTGGGAGTTTTTTGACCTGTTTAGTTTTTGTTTTTGTACTTTGATGATCTTACATCATTGTTAACTGTTGTCTTAAGGGCTTATCTGTAACAGCCGAGATAACAAAGGTTGAATAATTCAGTGTAAACACAGACGCCAAACTATTAGGGAGACTCTCTTAGTAAAAAGAGGAAAAAAGCCACTATATTTTTCATACTCCGAGCCAAAACCTGAACTTCAGTTGTCATGGTGATGGCAATGAGATGCAGTTTATACATTTTTACTGAGACCTGTAAACTTTGACTGTAACTGAAGCTTTTTATCGACCTTATAGACATTTTTGGTGACTTCTAGATGCTAAGTGGTTGTTCTGTCTCTTAAAAACATCAACAGCCTCCAGTGAAGTGTCTCTCACTTTGACACCTGCCATAGCGCCTGTCACTGAACGTTCATTGTTGGTCCGAGTGATTGGAGGGGGCGGGGCTTAGTCACAGGTCGATTACTCGTACAGAGTAACAAAATCTGCCACTGGGGTGAGAAAGATGTACTTGTTTCTTGTATAAAGACATTATTATTTATCATAGTTGACTTGTCAGATGAAAACCTGAGTTAGATGTGGACTTGAGTGACACACTAATGTGATTCGTGGCTTGTTTTATTCATTGAAGTCATGAGAGGCTTGACCTGGACTTGGCACTGTCCTCAAAGACCTGATTTATAAAAAGTGACTTGAGAGATTTCTGGTATAGTCTACAGTCAGGTCTAAGGCCCTGGAGCAGGCAGCCTGGATACAAATCCAACCCTCAGTCTCTTTCCCATGTAACTTTCTCCGTCTACTGTCCTGCCCTCTTTAAATTAAGGCATAAAAAGTGAGAAAAAATCCCTTAAATAAACTAAATGGTACAGTAATGTGAGACCTGGTCTTCACCAGCTTTGTTCGACAACACTTTAAGCAGCTGAAGGGTTTGGTGAGGTGGTGACATGTTCTCAGTGAATATGGAGCATCTCTACAGGATGAGACTCTACCTTCAGAGCAGCAGCGTGGTGGGACATGGTCCTGCCGACCCTCTTGTCGCTGCTGTACTGCTGGATGTCGGCGATCCACTCCTCACACTGAGACATGATCTCTGTTCTCTTCAGGTAGAAGTGTCTGTGGATCACCTGCAAACACAGGACAAGATGGGGTTAAAGGAGACGAACAACAGAGGAAGATTTCTGTCTGCGTGATCCATTGGAGGCTCCTGAAGTCCAACTTTCACCCCAAAAGTACTAAAAGAAACTTGTGTTAGATCATTGATCATTTTAAGTCATTAATCTACTGAACACTTCACTTAAAGGAAAACTCATTTAAAAATGCCAAACAAACTTCTTCAGTGTGCAGCGTCTTTGTCAGACCACCAGCTTTAACCATAAACATGTATGAGGTACAGTCAGTGCTAATGGAGCTACTTTAGTTCCTGAGCCTCCATAGACTTCACATTTCTGCCTCTCAGACCCATGATGTGTCATTATTTTTTTAACTTTGATCAATTAACCACAAATAAGGACACTGCCCACATCATCTCTTGGTGATATCACAACATTACACCCATTTCAAAGAATAAAACAATTTATCTATAATAACACTAATAACTAATAGCGAACTAATAACACCAATAGCCAAACTTCTGTTACAAAGACCAAATTCAGTCATGAGACTTTTGAGATCTTACTTATCCCAATTAGCAAGGAGAAATAATAATAATAACAGAAAAAAAAATGCAGACAAAAAGCTCAGGTCAGGTTAAGGTAGTACTTTTTTTCACTGGTCACTCAACATGACTATCTTGTACACACAAAATACAAAGCTTCTGTAGTATGTTTGTCCTCTTGTCATGAAATATCAATGCAATTTTTCAGGTAATGTGCCCTTTTTTGATCATACATTCTCAGTTAATGATGTATTTTTAGTGGTGTTGGACTTGGAGCTTTGTCCATGTGGTATGTTTGAGAAGAAATACAGACACTTTTCTTTCGAGGATGTGAAATTCCCACTCAACCAATCAGAGCTCATGTAAAGATGAGGTGATGTTGCCTGTGTCTGTTTTTACCTTTGAGTGGAATTTTTGCATTTTAAAAGTCAAAGCAGGCAGCTTGGGTAACCAGCGAGCACTCTTAAAGAAGAGCCTATGATACCTAAGGTAACTGTTTTCCTATTTGGCAGTTAATGGTTCAGATCGATGATGAGAGTGTTTCTGACTGAACTTTTCTTTCTGAACAAAATGTCAGAATCCAGATGATCTCCTCTGTGTCATAAATATAAAACGACACATTTTATCAGCCTGAGTGTAAAGCTTTCTCATTATCTGACGGACCAGGTGGTCTCACGTCTCAGAGTCTCTTTGAAGGGACTTTTTGTTCCCTCCACAGAGAATATGATGAAACCAGACCACACGCAGCATACAGATCAACAACAAGGCTGTTTATTATCATTACGGGAGCTTCAGTCTCTCGCTGACATCACATGAACAACACCGCTCAATGGCTGATGTCGATCATCTACACCCAAGACCCCAGATTTTCTGCCCCAACGGTCGACTTCCTAGCAACAGTCACCACGGCCGAGGCATCAGTATTCAGCGAGTGCTGCTCGGCTGCTCTGCTGGTGGAGGGAGTGGATGGGTTATTATGGGAGCTGCTGATTTGCTGTTTACCAGCAGAGGAGAGGCAAAGAGGCAGCTGAGAGGGTTTGGGGACCACTTTAATCCTTCTCTTCCTCCTCCATCTCCCTCTGCTCTCCTCATCTTTATTCCATCTTTGACGCTACTTCCAATCTCTTCCTCTGTCTATTGTTCCTCCAATCCCATCCCAACCCCCCACTCCTCCCCGCCTCCTGAAGTTACATCCGACAAGATGGGAGAGGAGATGGTCCTCGGCTCAAGGGGAACGGTTCAAGGTCACAGATGTGCGGTAAACACGGTGCGATCAGCTGCTCTGAGGAGGCTGAGAAATCCAAAGACAGAGGCGCAGAAATCCTCTGATAAGACAAATAAAGACAGAAGCACAGGCCTGACATTAAGTGTGGACTTGTTCAGATATGTTGCGGTTTAAGGGGTCGATTTCCCAAAGGGCTCCACGAGGCAGAGGCCAGCAGCTGTTTAACTTTCGACATTTAGACACGGCCATCGATCAGAGCGCAGCAAGAGGCTCTGTATGCAAACTAGATCTGATCATGAAGCAAATGTCGGATTACGGCATCCTGACGAATGACCTTTCAGAAATACATGTTTGTGTCCACACACACACAAACACACACACACACTCAGGTACGTGAAGAAACGTGCTGAGTACATTAGGTGTGTATGTTTGCGGACAGAGACGAGCCCCTCTGATGGAGCGCCCAGCTGCCAGATAAACTCAGTGACCTTTGAGGTAATGCCGTCCACTCATTATTCCACAGGGCGCACGGGGGAGGAGGAAGAGGCGAGGAAGGGGCGTGTGTAAACGCTCCACACTCAAAGGGTCAAGGGCGAATGTGAATCATGCGGCCATTAGAAAGTTTCTCATCTTTAACGCTCTATTAGTAACATGCCAAGGCTTCAGGTACCTGCCCCACTGACCCTGACCCACTCCCACTCCAAGTGTTTCCTGCACTAATGTTCACAGCAACAGCTCCTGGGATTTAAAGCTCCTGTTCCAGCAGAAGAACATCCCAGTTCTTCCATTACCCATCTGTATCCAACACTGGATTCTGATTGGTTAAAGCCAACACAGTACATTTTACTCTTCAGAGAAAATATGATGTTTAACCAGGACATTTTGGAGAGTCTGACACATTTATCCTCGACCTCAGTGGATCTCAACCTTTTCCAACTCAGGGCCCATTTTTAAGTCTCAAAAATGTTTGTGGCCCCCCTCTGACCCAATAAGTACAGAGAATGTAAAACGCCTTGTTAGAGACCCGTTTGTAACAACAACCTAAAATGTAATAAAACCCAATATGTAAGAGTTGGTCAGTCATGTAACAGATTCTGAGCCCAAACCAAAATAACTTTTTAGCTAAAATGCAACAATTTTTTACAGTTTGTGTCAGATATTACATTTAGGCTTTAATACATTCTTTTTTTTGTGTTTCGGGCTCAGCACTTTTGTTAAATTTTTGACAAGTTATTATATTTTGGGTTTATTTTGTTACATATTGGGTCGTTGTGAAATTCAAGTCACGTCATGTTACCCATCGGGCTCTAACACGCCTTCTTAGAGGACATTTTTCACATATGAATATCTGAACATTTTCCTAACCAAGTTTGCAAGTGAGTTGTAACATTTAAAGCAATATTCTGTATATTTGTACCTTTCTTTCTTTATTTGTATCTTGTATCTTTATATAATTATACTCCTCCAAAATCGTAATATTTTGGAAGTGATTTGGCGGCCCACTTACAATGCCCTCACGGCCAACCAGCGGGCCGTGGCCCACAGGTTGGGAATCACGGCTCTACCTGTTAACATCATGGTCAAAATGTTTGTGTCCATCTCAGGCTGATACAAACATAAACATTGTCCCTGTGATGTCACTCATTTGTTCATGAAACTGAGTCTTGAAGCCCATCATCCACAGGGGACATATTGAAAATGTTGAACTAAACTTAGTGCTATTCAAGTTAGGTGAAAGTTAGGCAGTGGAAAAAAAGGCCTTATTATTTATTCTTTGCAAACAGCCACAGGGTTCCTGCCTGTCAGTCAATATCAGCCATGCTCTTCAATGGGCAAAACTCAATTTTATAACTGAAAGAATATGAAAAATTCAGTTCTTGAACAGCATGTGCTAGGAAATAAACCTATCTGTAAAAATGTTCATGTAATCAGTTTTTAAGGATTCAAGGTTTTTATTTGCCTTTTGTATATGGACCCAACAGTCCAGACAGGAATTCTTGTGCAGAGCTCTCTCAGAGTCAATGATTTATAAAAGGCTAGATGAAAAAAATATTCACACAATTTTGAATGATAATAATTAAATAGAGAATGTATACAACATTAACGTTTTGGTGTATTTGTGGTTTCTGTTATTTCCAGAGCCAGCTTCAAGCAGACACTTGAGGAAATATAGTTTTAACACCTTTGTATTGACTCCACGTTTTCAGACAGGGACTTGCCACTCAGTCTTGAGAGTGGGGGAATAATGACGGCAACATAAATTATTGTTTAAACACACAAAATCAGCTTGAGATGAATATTTTTTGTCAACTTGTTTCCTCCTTTCTTTAGTATCTGGGTAATAAGCTGAGTAATGTAAAGTGAACAGGTGGTTTTCAGAATATCTTCAGGATGACTGTGGAATTCAAATTTGCACAATCACCTGTTCACTTCATATTATCTCTTCTCAGGTGATTTCCTTTCATTTATTATAGGGATGCACATATTCATTGTCATGTTATCAGTATTGGTCAATATTGGCTTAAAAATTAACTATTTTTGGCTAACACAATGATATCTGCTTACTCTGTCAGTTGTTAAATTAGCCAAACCTTCCAGAAAAATGTCTTTTCAAGATATTAAAAGGCAAAAAAATACCACAGAATAATGAATGAATGTGTCAAGTTTTTATGCTAAGACTTTATTTCTAATTCAAGGAACCTGAAAGTAAATTTGTCTTAAACCATTGGTAGATTCAGTTGTCAATTCAGGCACAGTTTTCCTGTTTTTATATGAAATAAGACTTTTTTCTGGACTTGTCAGGTGAATGTTGCTCATATAAAGTCTAACAATACTATTGTTACAACTTTTGCAAAAAATGAGACAAACACTATTTTAGATCTTCGTTTTTGTGCTGTGGATCTCACACTACTTTAATGTATTGTTGTACCTGAGAGTGTTACGCACTGATTATGATTCCATTGTTTTATGACAACATGTTGAAGACGTTGATCATTAAATGTTTGTCCCTAAAAACTGAGCCTTTTCAAGATGAGCATGGACAAAAGCTGTCAAAAAATTTGTCAGTTGAGCAGGAAAATGTGACGTAATTTTTCCAAAGTGAAGTAAAAATAACAGTAAAATCTCATGTGTCAGAATCAAAACTGGGATTGTTCACTCAGACATAAGTATCTAAGCACTAGATGGAGTCCTGGTCCAGCCCCACTAATGTCAGAGTTTTCCAGATTACTGTTGACAGGAAGGTGCTGGGAATTGTTTTCTTTCGGGAACAGTATTCAAACACAGAGAGAGAAAATCTGCCATCCAAGTGTGGCGGCTCGGTAATACCAGCAGAGAAGTCTTAAAGTCATCAATAATTCAACAAACTACTTCTCCATGAAATATCCAATGGCCTGTCAGAGCGTGGTGTGTGTGAGCGTGTTACTACACCATACAGTATGCAGTGAATGGGAAGTATTTGGTGTGAGAGTCAAAGTGTTTCTGCACACATTCGCTCCAGAGATAAATGTGAGCCTCTTCAGCAGCCGTATCCTTTCTGCAGCCGTGAAAGGTTCAGTGAGTGCAGCTTTCAATCCGCTTGAGCGCGGCCTCCAGACGTCAGCTGGAGAATATATGGAAGCAGGATCAACCTCCAACGCTGCTCGCACGCCATAATCTGTTCTGTGACCCCCCTCTTTGCTTCCAGCTATGAATCAGATGGTCTGGTCCATGACACTGACCCTCACCCTCTGGGACTGAACCTCTAAGGGATGGAGGGGGGGGTTTGATGCTATTTGGCTGAGATGATACCACACTATTTAAGGCAGTCACCTGTCAGTGGCTCCAAACGCCCTCATACACACACAAACTTATCATGAGTCCTTACTTAAATTCAACATGCACATTTACAAGTGGGCGCTCATTCATTCTCTCACACATTAGACACACACACACACGTAGACACACAATGATCCATATTTTAACATGCAACCAATTGTCCTTAATTCCACCTGACAATCTGCTACTGCATTATTCAGCTCTCTTCTTCATTCTGCGGCTCACCCCTCTATAAATAGCTCGTAGTTACACTGAATTTTGCACACAATCATTCCAAAAATAAAATCTCGTCCCTGCAATTGAATCTTGCTAATCCACTGTTTGTATTAGTGGAATAAAGCCGCAGAAGCATCATCAGCATAGAGCTGCAACGTAGATTTTTATCCAGAACAGTATAAGTTGTAATAATACAAATGACCTTTTTAACAGTCAGTCTGTTTGAACATTTGGATGAATCTTTGGAAGTAGTTCAAACACACACACAAACAGGGCGCTGGATTCAAGAAATCTCTCAGGAGTAGGGCCGGGCAATTAACTGCAAATTAGATTAAATTGCAATATGACCTGTTGCAATATTCTGATTGCAGACAATGCAATGTTTCTTTAACCTGTGTCAGAATACTAGATAAACTTTTTTGCAGTAGATGTTTTCTTCTCTACACCAGTGCTACTCAACACTGCCCAACCAATAAGCCAAATTATTGAAACTTAGCTTACACAATCAATCACAATCTAAGTGGTTAAAAGTAGCAAAAAAAACAAGAAGCAGCAATAAGAACAAGTTTAAGGTGGCATTAAATGGTGAAGAAGCAAAATAGTTGGAAAAAAACTCAAGCAATACTCAGAAAGTAGCAAAAAATGGTCTAAAAGTGGTGATAGAAGACTGAAAAGTGACTAAAATGGTCAGAAAACAACAACAATTGGCAAGAAAATTCTGAGAAATCTTGGAAAATAGTCAATAGGTAGCAACAATGGGAAAAAAGTGACAAAAGACTCAGTGAAAAAACTGTACAAATAGCTAAAGGCAACACAAAAATGGCAAGAAAGTGGGGTTTCAATGAAAAGAGTCGTCAGAAGGAAGCAAAAAAAAAATGGTCCAGAGGTGGTGGGAAAATAATGTCATGGTTTGTTGTTGTGCCAGAATTAATGCCAATGTTCATTTCCAACAATGTGTTTGTTTAAAAACAGAATGGGGGACCTAGAAGTAATCACACAAAAAAATCAAAATTGCAATATGGGGAAGAACCATCGCAATTAGATTATCTTTGAAAAATGAAAGATAAATCAGCTGACTTTCATTTTTCTCACTGCAGAGGAAATTCTAAACCCTACAGAAACGTCACTTGAGAGCAAAGTTTCCATCAGCCCTTCACTTATTTCTCAAGGGTTTTGTTCGGGCACAGTCATAGTGGCCATCCATACTGTTCTGTTCTCAAGCACAGTTGGCCTCCACACACTGCCATTCCCCAAACGACTCCAAAGTGAACCGGATTTTTTTTTTGGTCAGGCAGTGTATCTTTGCATGTTAATAATCCAAAATTCAAAATGAGATTATTGCTAAACCAAAAGCCTCTTTAATTACACCACACATGTAAAGTTTAGCAGTGAGAAGAGAGGTCTGAACAAAAAAAAGTGGAGCTAAAAAGATCAACACTCTATTCACTTGGGTCAAAACAAACAACCTTGGAAAGAGTCAAATCTTCAAGACAGCAGGTGATAGTGCTCATGGGAAATGGAGTCTTAGTTCAGAAAACCACTACAGATTCAGGATGATTCTCACAGCGTGTGAACTCTGAGTTTGCTGAGTAAAAGTCAAAACTTTTAAAATGTGTGTCTCCATAGCCACCATATAAACTCCAGTTGATCAAAGAGAGTGCAAATGACCAAAAGTATTGTGTCTGGAGAATTAAGCAGACTCTGTTTGAATTTATTCGGTCAAGCTAATGTTTCTGAGGTCTTTAATGAGCTTAAGCTGACTTTTATTCTGTGGTTCTTATTGAGAACGAGCTGATAAAGTGTTTGATTGTCCAGGGAAACAAATGTCTTCCAAATGTGGACAATACAAGACTAAAAGTGTTTCTGACTCTGTCCCAGAGAATAAACACTCTGCAGCTCTTCATTCAGGAGATTTAAAAGACGATGTATAAACTGTGGCTGTACAGCTGTACACTTGTCACAGGGGTTTCTGAAGAAGCTGTAAATAAAAGACGGAAATAAAAGACAACAGATGTCACCTGGTTTCCATGAAGAGCATCTTCTAACTCAAGCTGAGAGCTGCTCTATTGATTTCCAGTCACTCTGAGAGACACTTCTGAAGACGTACGGGGACAGAGGTGGAAAACCAAACATGGAACCTGCACTTCACAATGAAGACGGGTCATTGAGAGGATGTCTCTCAGCCACACACATGAAACTAACACTTTTTGTGTCAACACTAAGTGCTGCAGACACGGCTTCAGAGAGAGTGACAGGGTGTGCTTAGGCAAGTGAGAGACCTGACAGCATCAGTCTCAAGACGCATCAGCTGAGCCGCAGCAGGAACTGAACTTCGTCAGCACACGCGGCTGCATCTTCAGCATTGAAGAAAGCAGATGTAAGCCAAATACTGGATGTTCAACATGTACTGCGTTCAGGTCTGACTGGATGCACTCCAGCTTTTTCACAGGCTTTTTTCTCTGTGGTCGAACGACTACATCTTTGCTGCATGGAGACATGAGAGAAGTCTATCAGCAAAAACACACTAATGACTTCAGACAGTTTAGAAATATGAGAGAAAATCTACCTCAAATTGTTGTAAAGGGCACCAAGTTCTCCTTGGCAGAGTTCAAATTCAGATTCACTTTATTCGCTGTTGCATATTTCAGAGCAACAGGATTTACATTCAAGTAACATCCTGTCCAAGAAACATAAAACTGAGACACATAACAGGAGCAGGAGAACTGTTGGGTCACCAGGGTGCACAGCGCCTCGTTTCATTAGAAGGAAAAAGAGTACAAAAGAAAGGAAGAGGGGGAAAAAAGCAAATAGCATACTTGGCCCTAAGGGGTGGGGGCACAGTTTGCAGAGTACCTGCAGGCTTTGGCAAGTCAAATTTAAGACTTTTTAAGACCTTTTTAGTGTCACTTTGAATGAAATTTAAGACCAAAAACACAAAAATATAGTCAATGGTTTGGGGGTCCTGCTGCATTACAACTAAATCATCATTACAACTAGTGACTGTGTGTCACTTAATGAGACTCATTCAAGCTTACTTTTTGACTGTGTATTGAACATAAAATTACTCATTGGTTAATGTCTGTATTTAAAAGTGCAAACAGTGACCCATGGTCATAGCTAGGATGTGGATAAATTATATTAGCAGCTTGTAAGACAGTTTTCACTCTAAATCTCCTTCTTGAAAAGTCCCACAAAAAATAAATAACATCAATAAAACATTAATAACTCCTGCCCTGACAAATTTAAGACATTTGAGTTATTTATTTGATACCAGAATATAAAACTTTAATGAACTCAAGACTTTTAAGGCCTTAGTTTTAAATACATGAATATAAGACTTTTTAAGACTTTTTACGGCTGTATAGGAACCCTGGTTTGGAATTAGGGAAAAAAAACACCTCTGCACATAAGCAACATAAAAAACCATAACAACAATAAAAACTTGAAGACTTGCACAGGTGTTAGAGGGGAAGGGTCAGGGGTGGGGGGTGTCACAGCAGCCTCACATAGGCACGTCACCTCCACCTCAGGAGTCTGCACAGTAATGAGGGAGCAGAGGGGGGTTTGGGGGCCAAACCAGGTGTTTGAATTCTAGGGAGGTGTGTGTGTTATCTGTTTTCATGTACTCGTGTGCCTAAGTTTTGAATATCTACACATTTTTCATTCAGCTAAGAGTTGGTCACCTTCCTTCAGTGTTGGTCTGAAAGCGTTCAAAGACCGGTGGTGAGAAAAGCACATGGGAGCATCTCACAGAGCTTAATTGAATTTCTATGTGTGAGACCGCTCAGCCGTGTGGCTTTCGCCGAGTCCTACCATGTTCCTGCAATCTCTCTCGGTCCAGCGGTCCATTTCACCGGCTGACTGGTGATGTCATGAACCCACTTTTTCTCCTCTCTTAATCCCAACATCGCCTGCTGTGCAAAGACCGGAGAATTATAATATTTCACCTCCCAGGCTACAGGAATTCAAGCAGCACAGAGCGAGGACTCACCAGGAGGGAAAGTGTGACTCTGAAACAAGACGAGGAAACTCTGCACATCTCCTCATTCACAAGCATCAACTCAACGTCTGAGTCACATCTGTGAATAAACTCTTTCACTGTAATTCTGGTTGCAAAAAGGAAACGTGAATTGTGGATTTTAAGACCTAAAAAAACTTGACAGCTGGAGGTGAACTTGACATTCCTTGAGCTAACATGACACCACAGCGTTTTCATTTCTCCTCTAAAGCCGATATTTTCCTCTGGATTCTCGTCAAAGAGGTCGGATCACTTTTCTTATTCTCCCTCTGTCCACCCATCTCCCCTCCCCCTCTCTCTCATTTTCCTCTCCAAAGCGCTCCTCTTCCTCCGTTCCTCTTTCTTGACATTTCTGAATGAGCCTGCTCTGGATGAGCAGGTTGAAAGATTGTTATCTTCCCCACCGCTATCAGTCTGAGCACGGGCCATTTAAAGGATCACAGGAAATCAAAAAATGGAGAGAGGGAGAGAGGAGGGGGAGGAGGAGGGAAGGACCAACCTCCAGACGATGTCATCTACCAAGGATTTAATAAGAGCAGCATTTATTATCAGACGGTGATCCCACAGTGATTCAAGGAGGAGACTCAGTTTTCCCTACGGCAAAGAGGAATGAAGGAGCCACAGGAGAAAAGATCTTTACAAGAAGTCTCAGTGCAGCTCTTCAGTGAGCACAAGGAACGAAAAACTAACTGTGCTTAAAATTCAAATGTACTATTCTTTTTCTTATATAAATGTACAACATGGTTTAAGCCTCTGAGATAAAAATCCATTTGCACGATTTTCTTTCTTAAGGCAGTTAAGCTCATTGTTGTTAGCTGAGCTGGTCTTTCTTTATTTTTTCTTTTATATCTGGTGTCTTTCGTGTTAACTAATTTGGTTTTTACTGTAGCAAGATTATTTCTATCTATGAGAAACAAAGAGAACCGGTGACTTGAAACCATTGAAACAAAAAGAAAACAGTCCATTAAATTCAGTGTTTCTCAGATATTTCTAAGCTTTCATAGTTTCAACTTACTGAGTATGATATGAAACAATTTTTTTTGCAATTTGATGACTTCCTATTTGACTTCATTAGCATCACTACTAAGTTTAATGAATTACAAATATTGGTAAAACTTTACTTTACAAGTCCGCAAATTCTATTAGAATAAGGTAATAATTAGAACAACTTTTTCAAAGGTTTTTTTCCCTAAAATAATGTCTGAATTTCACTGTAACCAAATCATAATGGGGTACCAAACTGTTATGTTTAGTTTCTTAGAAATTTCCTCAAATTTTTATGGTTGTCTGGTGAAAATTACTGAATAATTCATAGCTATTTGTGGACCAAACTTCAAATTGCTCAAAATATATTCAATTAATCAGCAGCTATTTATTACCTGCTTTTCTGGAAATATATATAGTAGAATATAGTTACACAGAGATGTTGGGACATTTCTGCATATATTTTGTGGTGAATTCTGATTTATTTGAAATTCATTATTGACTAATTGCCCCCTACATACCTTGAAATTTCAGGGGGAATCTTTTTTTTTAAGTTATTTTTTGGCTCTTGTGCCTTTATTGGATAGAGGAGAGAGGACAGTGGATAGAGTAGGAAAGGGGGAGAGAGTGGGGAGTGACATGCGGGAAACAGGCCCCAGATCAGATTCAAACCCAGGCCACCCGCTCGAGGGCAAACCTCATGGTGCGCAGCCATATCTTCATCCTCATTCTCACAGAATTCATGGAAAAATTTAAAGAGATAAAATGAAAATTAATCTAATTATTACCCAATTCAGATGAAATTTGAAGACCTATCAAGTAAAGAGTTTCCCAAATATTTTCTATTTTCAACTCCTTTCTTGTTGTTTTACTTGGTAGAAGTACGATTTCTTTCTTTTGTTTTTTTGTTTAGGTTTATATCACTTGTGTCTGAGTGCGATAGCTGACTCCAACTTTCAGCAGACAAGACCATTTATGTACAACCAGGAAACACAGGTTTAGGTTGAGGTCTAATGTCCCCTTAACATTTCAAGTTACATTTGAAATTTGTTCTTTCACATACACCTCCTCTGGTTTACCCTCCTCCAGTCCTGATGGTGAACTCCTCCTCCTCTGCATAAACACGGAGGCCGTTTTAAGGTGTTCATTAAGAAAAAAAGAGTGTAGTGTCCTGACTTTAACTTGTTCCAGAAACTGCATTATAATTAACAAGATCGTAATACTGAAATTTACAGGTTACAAACATCCTTGATGAATGTGGGTTGACACATTTATGTTATGATAAGAGAGCTTTTAATACCTAATACATTAAAGTTAACGCTGACCTCAGACTCAAGGTTGTGGATGATAAAAACTGGCATGATGAGATTTTTAATAACCACAGCTTCTTTTGAGGTGTTTTTATAAGTATCTTTTATCATATCTCCTTGTAAGAAAAGCACTTGCCAAGTGTAGATGTTATTACCTGATAATTTATAAGAACAAGCCGTCCTCATTAAACCACTGGATCGAACCATTAGAAGCTCGAAAAAAGCCAATTAGACAGCAGTTTCTCTTTTTGTCTCTACTTAATTATCATTTGTTACTGACAGGATTTAACAAGCATTTTAAGAATCATAAGAAAAGAAGGGACAGAAATAAAGTGTTGAATGGTCCAAAGGCTCTGTGAGGAGTTGAAATAACGACTGTTTCAATGAAAACCATCATCCACTGACATATAGATAAGACTGTATCAAAGGCGTGTTTCTCTCCTGTCCTCTCTTAATGCTACATTTCTTAGTTCAAGACAACTTTTCCCAGGATGCAAAGCAACAAGGTAATGGATTTATCTATTTACAATGTATCTACGAAGTTAAAATTACTTTTTAAAAATTGACAACAAGCAAACTTTGTAAACTTAGTCGTGTAGTTTAGTGCAGACAATCACTCTCCTGTTTAGCTTTCTTCTGCTCTGACCTCCTTTTTCTTTTTGACAGTCCAGCTCCACCGTCCACCATTACTACAAAATAAATCCAAGAAATTGTTTTCTTCAAAGAAAAGGCCAGACCTCTACTTTCTCGATCGGTCAACTCACCTCTCACGGCGAAACTTTTTCTAATATGGATTTGTGTTCTTCTGCGAAGGTACTGAGAAACAGCATTGATTTTGTAATAACTTGTTTTGGAACTGAAGATCTCATTTTAAATCATGGATTATGCACAGGTACGTGTATACAATGTACACATATATACATGTATACACTTATAAAGTCTTCACAGGGCCTTTCATGCATCTTTTTTACAAGTTTTACCAATTGTATCACTCTTTTTTTTGCTTTCTTGCTGTGTGCTCATGTTTAACTACAGATGGGTATTGATAAGATTTTATTAATACCAATACCATTGTCTATTCTGCTTATCAGTCTGATTCTTTATCGATTCCTCCTGTGAATTTTCTGTGCATAAAAGATAGCCTTACAGGTTTAGTCAACAATTAATAGAGTTTTAAGTGAATAAATATGAAAGTAAACGAAAAGATTGTCAATACTGATGGACTGAAGACTTTCTTATCAATTCTTAATAGGAACCAGTTCTTGATACTCATTCCTATGTTAAACCCATCAGAAGCAGTGCATTCATAAATATCAGAAAATCAGAAATAAAGTTGATATTTCAGCAGTTGTCTGAGACGCTTTACAGATAGACCAAAGATAAGACACATATGAGTCTGTTTTTCTCGCCAGCTTGCCGTTTTGTTATAGTTTTAAGGAAGTAATTCCTATAGAAAGTCGGTAATTTTAAGTTGTAGCCCTTCTAATCGTCCTTTCTACTCATCAGGCTCTGTTCTTCGAATATACAACAGGATTCAAGATCTGGCAACAATCTCCATGATTGTTTTGGTTTCAAGATTGTCATCGTGTCAGGGAGTTGCAGTGAGTTACTCTGAGGATTATCTGATAGATTTGGGAAAATATGCTATTCCCTCAATGTAATTCTAATATGATTTCTTGTGTTCTGATTCAATCTGAATTGCAATTCTACAGTATTGCTGATTTTTTGTGATTTCAAGTTCACTCTTTTCTCACCAGTGCAAAAGTTGATGATGATGATGTCTTTAGACTAAATAAGGAGTCATAATCCCCCTGAAAATTCCCATCACGTGTCAGTTTCAACAATTTATCCAGCAGTAATGTACTTGAATAAGCTGTTTTTACTCCTTAATCAAAATTCTGCTTTGATAAGTACAGTGAAGCATTTACATTTTGAAAAATAAATTGATTTCTGACCAAAGATATTGGTCCTAAAATCGTCAAATAATACATCCTGATACTGATACCCAACTAACTTAAACAGACAACTTTGATATTTCTTAGATATACTCTGTGCACATCCCTCACAAAACCTGACTGCACACATGTATCATTCATGGCAGCACCTCCCACAGTAGAGACGATATTATCTTAAGTTATGGATCAGTATTAGAGCATTGTTTCTCCATAAAAAACACGATTAAATGCAGGACTCCTACCTCTTTGAAGCAAGGCGAGGGGTTGCGCATCTGCTCCAGCATGGCCCATTTGACGGACGCCTGCCGGATGTTGCCATCGTATTCCCGTGAGCTCTGGGTGCCACTGGGGGTCCCGCGGGAGCGCTCATACCCTGGCTCGTTGAAGTAGGGCTCAGCCACCAGAATGAGGGACTGCACCGACACTAGCACCTGGCAGAGTGATAGATTGAAAAACAAACAGGGAGACACAGAATTACGTGAGGAGAATAGTCCTGATGAGGAGTGGTCCAACAGAACAGAACGCACTCTGATGATGTAAAAGGTTTCTTGGCCTCTTTTCCAGGAGGGCTGAGATGGAAACCACATTTTAATACAATTAATGTGTCCAACTGGCCAGGTATAACCCTGATGTATGAGTAAATTACCCCACATTCCCTCAGTGTCCTCAACATCCACAGACTCTTAAATAATCTTGGCAATGGTGAACGCTTCAATGAGAGTCAGACAAAAGCTAGGAATGTTTTGGCTCTATAAAAATATATCCTTCGATATATCTTTATTAACAACTCGATTAATGCTGCTGCCCGTCTCAAGGAGACCAGGGACGTCCTCCTGCTTCATCCTGTCCATTCTGAGACACTACTTTGCCAACAATGACGGTTTTGGGCTTGGAGGCCTGCCTGCTGGCTCCAGCCTCACTGGAGCTGGATGATGTGCACTTGAAAGAACTCCATCACGAGGAAACCAACGACCTTCAACCAACATGAGCCGTCTGTTCCAATCAGCAGGTTATCAGAGCAAACATCCACCCACACTTGATTCCAGCCCCTTTCCTCCCCTCATCTTCCATTATTGACCCACAGCGCTCTAACTGGAATGATAATCAATGGAGACATCTCTATGAGCTCTCTAACCCTGCAAATGAGGGAAATATTACAGAAAAGAAAAATAAGAATTCATTTCCAGGGGTTTTACCTTGTTGTCACTGGATCAATAAATATAGAATTGAATGCTGGTAGGTGTGTTAATCGGCTATGTTCTTCTTCTTAAGAGTTTTTATGTTTATCTATAAGTCAGCATAGTTGCCTCTGAATGCTGCACATGACTCATTGAAAAATTCTGGATCCTAAAAGCCTCAGAGGAAAAACAAGAAAGCCTCTCAGCTTTAACAGGGTTTTGGCAAGTCGAATTTAAGACCTTTTAAGACCTTTTTAATGCCACTTTGTATGAAATTTAAGACCAAAAACATAAATATACTGGATGGTTGAGGGATCCTGCTGTATTACAACTACATCATAGCCTGTGTGTCACTTAATAAGACCCATTCAAGTTTAATTTTTGTCTGTTTATTGAACATAAAGTGATACTCAGTGCTATCTGGTTAATGGCTGGATGTATAAGTGCCAACAGTGACCCATATCCACAGACTGGTTAACTAGGATGCAGATCACAATTTCTATCAGCAGCTTGTAAGACAGTATCTACTCTACATCTCCTTCTCAAACAGTCCCATGAAAAAAATAAAATCAATAAAACATTAAAAAATCCTGCCCTGACAAATTTAAGACCTTTGAGTAAGAATGAATTTAAGACTTTTTAAGGATGTGTAGGAACCTTGTTTAAATCAGATTTTAAAACATGAAGTACTTGCTGAAAACTTTTGCTGAACATCAGTGAGGTTTACACGCACGACAGCAGCAAATGGAGCTGGAAAACTTTTTTCTTACTCCAGTTAAATAACACAAAGGTTGAGGCGCTAGTTTGGTTTAGCGGTTCAATCATGATCTCATGGTGGTAAAGCCCCTTAACCTCACTCACAGACTCTGGATCTACTCTCAGATCTCTCTCTATCCCACAGTTCAGGCATGAATAATGTGCAGAATTATCATTATAATAATAATGATCATATAAAAATAAAAAATAATGGCTTATTTCTTGACATTAAGGGACAACATATATTCAAGATGCTTCTTTTTTTTTTACTGTGCATCTAAAGATAAGCTTGAAAGTAACAATCAGAAGAGGCTGTCAGGTTTCTTTGCCTTCTGATGAATGTTTTATATAAATAAAAAAAGTGAAAATACAATGAGTCAGAAATCTTTACAAGTCCAGACTACAAACTGGCTATTTGCAGAATAAAAAGTGATGTCAGTCTTCTAAATCAAAGCTACAAACAGATGGCGTCTGCTCTAAACACACCGCTGAAGCCGACTGGTTCTGACTCCAGCGTGAGTGATGTGTGTAAGCAGGCATAACCTGCAGGTTCAAATGATACCTGTTTGTGTTTGGTTTGATTAACACCCACACACTGTCACCAAAGCAAAGTAATAACTTGACTTTAAAAAGGATCCTTCATGTCAGCTGTCAAAACACAGAGCCCATTAATACAGAGCCCCTGGGCCGGTAATGACAGGGTGGTGATGAACTACAGCCTGAGACACAAAGACTCAGACGACAGCCCTGCTGAGCCACTTAGACAGGTGACTGTTGTGATGGATCTCCAGCTCACCTGTAAAAAGCTTGAGGTCTGTGGGTTCCATTTCTCCTCTGGTCTCCCGTGCCACGTATTGAGGATACTTAAACACACCTATATCACGCACACACACACACACACAAAAAGAGGGGGAGAAAAAAACAGTGTCAGTCACATAGGTAATGCTACACATAAGCCTCACACAGCTGTGAGAGTGATGCTCTGACATTACAGTCACACATTGTCTTCAGACTTCTTCACATAATCTGATTTTTTTCTTTTCAGCCCATTAGCTCCTCCGTGTCACTAACAACAGAAAAAGGTCACACTTGCTTTCACTAGAGGTGTCCAGATCAGATATTGAAAGTGAAAACAGGTCCAAACTGATCAGATTATACAGGCCTGCATCTAAAATCTCTGATACAAGCAGTTCATTCCACACTCTGCTCCAGCTCTTCTATTCAGCAGCGCCTGGATCCAGCATGTAGAGCACACGTGGTCACAACAACAGTGTCTGCTAAAGTGCTAACTAAGTAGCAAGGAGGAGTGATGTCGGGCTTGTGGCAGTATTTGCTTTAAAAAGACATTTAAGCTGAGTGAAAAACTTGTTATGCACAAGTTTCCTCTTGTAGCACAGGACTGGAAATGTTTGACACATCTAAACTTGAACCATTTCCCTTCAGCTTTTTCAAGCCTTTAGGTAAAGCTGGACAATATCGATAAAAATTAATGTTGCGATACTTTTGTTTCCTGTGATATATATTGCAAAATTTTTGAAACCTAACAGCTTTACTCTTTCCAGCTAAATTCTCCTTGATTCTCCCTGAAATGATGATAACAGACTCTCACCTAATCACTTCTGTCTCTCTCTGCCTCTGTGACACTATTTGCATTTACAAAGAGTCTTATTCATGTTGATATCTGTTAATTATTCATATTGATCCATAATATTTCCTGCAAGTGATTCTTCTCACATCAGGTCAGACTTCTCAGTAACTCACTCCTGCACAGAGGCTCCTTCATTTAAATTTCCCTCTGTGACCAAATAATATGACAGTGGTATTTAGAAAGATGCTGCGCTCCTCCAGTCTGCACACCAGAGCCAGCGAGATCACACACATGCAGGCTAAGCAAACGCCCAATGTCTATCAGAGTTTGTCCTCCTCCTGTGTTTAGCCTTTTTTGTAGGTTTGAACAATCTATTTCCAGGGATGTGAATCAAAGTTAAGAGACATTTCTAGAGCAAGCACAATGCATTTTGTGAAAATGGTCTGCCTTTAAAAGGGGAAAAAAAGGGCGATTTCTGCAGGAACCAAAGCAAACCTTAAGCAATGGATCAAGTTTTATGGCAGCTCATGAGGTCATACAGCATGAGGAGGACGTGAAATAAACAATGGATGATCAATGGATGATCAGAAGTTCCAAACTAAGATTCAAAAACAAACCGAGAGCTCGTTCTGACTGAAGACAAAGCTGAACGCACAAATCTGGAAGCTGCTGCCTTTAACCCTAAAATTATTAAATAAAGCACCTCCTGTGATATTAACTATAAACAAACTGTCAGATTGTCTGAATCCCTGCTATGCTCCACTGACATTAACTGCTCTCCCTCTCTCTCAGTCACTGAACCACTCACACTGCACGTTACTCTGCCCGACCCTGATAACAGCAGGTGAGATGACAGAACGCTGAGAAGGTGAAATGACTGTGAGTTGTTGCATTTAGTGTGGTGAAATGTATAAATTGATGCTCATTTAGATCTATTAGTAAAGTGATTGGGCGCAGACAGGCTACAGAAATTGGATTGAAAGGGAAAAGGTTGTGATGGGACACCCCTAACTTTAACACCCCGCCCATGTCTACTTGTCAGTGAAGGTTGAATCAAAAATTCTGAGTGAAGCACAACATCAATGAAACCCAACAAAGACTGATCCCATAATTTGAACTTTTCAGCTGCTTCCGTCACTGTTTTGTGGTTGGTCACCAGGTATGACACCTGAGACTCATCATCCCCTGCAACATGCTTGCTACGGTGCATCTGCTGCTGTGTCTGACACTGTTGTGGGAGCCCCAGGTTTTCCTTACAGCAGCTGTCTGGGCCCATTATGGAAACACACATGGACTTTCAGTGGCTGCTTAACGAGGTGCAGCAGATGGGTGAGCTTCAGCACTTTGACCCAGCAGTCGTGGAGCAATACATGTTCCAACATCTGGAGAAATCCTCATGTGTCCACTTTGAGTTGTGAAGTTTCAATCACACATCACCATTAGACAAACTTAGGAGGGGTTTCAGATATCCTGGGTTCACTTGACAACAGACAGAGGTTTGTTTTGGTCAGTCTGCATTCCCTTTATAGCTGAAATAGGTCTGAGAGTTTCATATCGTAATGATATTTTCAAAGTAATGGGTAATAAAGACACTTTATCCTCTGTAAATTCACTGTACATGTTAAAAGAAAGCAATTTAGGGTTCTGAGGATTGCAAAGCCTGAGAGGGGAGTTCACTTAAAATAGATAGTAGCTGCTAATGGCTCCAGGAATTGAGCCTCATTTGTCCGCACTACTACTGTCGGATTCACAAAGCAAATAGCCCTAATGATCAACCTAAAAACTGCAGATTTTTGCACATAATTGTGACTGAGATGAGCTGTTAGAATCTCAACATCAGGTTTCCTGGGACTTACTTTGCCGTCGTTGTAAAGGTTAGGGTTAAAGCGCACACTGTGTCCGCCGGTCGTCTCCAGGTTCACCAGCGGAGGAGAGTTAGGATAGTCTTGGGGAAAGTACACATCGAACTCAAAGCAGCCGTTGGCGTACGGTGTGTCAGCTGGACCGGTGATCAGGACCTGAAAACACAGAGAGGACAAAAGGCTTTAATAAACAGTAACTAGCAGAGAGAGGGCTGTTATAAATCACTCAATGAAAGAGGGTTAATTAAAGAAAGGTGGATACTGTGATTACAGAAAACATGGATTAGAAAAAAGGCCAAATGGCAAAATATTAACAGAGAAATGGTGTTGACTCCGTTCCTAGATTCTCCACTGAAACAACAATGTAATTAACAACAAGGCTAAAGGGTGAAATGAGCTGGGGGAAGGAGACCACTTCTATCCACAGAGCTCGTGGCATGTCGAACAAAAACAATCTTAGCTCCAAATAAATTAAATAAGCTCATTAATCAAAAACACCCAAACACTTATATCTGGAGTAAGGCCCTTTGTTTTGATGTAACTAATCTGTTAAATGAAAAACACAACAGACCCTGTTCGAAGTAAACACAAGGAACCTCTGAGACCCGATCATAACGCTTTTATTTCATCCTCCCACTGATGAGTTCGATGACCCACTGCCCGTCTGCACATGAAGAGAGACTGGTAAAGTGACTGGGTCTCAAGAGGTCACTTGTGTTTCATCAAGTCAGGTCTAGGACACAACAAATTGACC
Source organism: Thalassoma bifasciatum (assembly GCA_008086565.1). Lineage (NCBI taxonomy): Eukaryota > Metazoa > Chordata > Actinopteri > Labriformes > Labridae > Thalassoma > Thalassoma bifasciatum. The sequence continues at coordinate 15,690 of RPOG01003905.1, read as the reverse complement.
TCAAATGATACCACCCCCCAAATTTAAATAAGGGGTGCACGATATTGGATTTTCGCCCAATATCTGATATGCCAATATTTTACAACTCACTTAGCCGATAACTGCCACTGATATTATTTTTGCACATCAAATTGCAGAGATCTTCAACTTTCTTCTGTATTGAAATTGGCATACAGTAATATGGTACATACTCATTGTACATACTATCACATTTGCTATATATTAGTTCCTGTGCAAAATGATGAAATACTTGATTTACTTGATGCGCTCCTCAAGCCAATCAAAACAATACCCACAACCAGGGCCAATTGGGCCAATTTCCCAATTGAGGGAACAATCTCTGTTCACATGTTGCGTTATTCATGTCTTCTTCGCACCGGGGTCATGGTGCCTTGGTCCGGCATCTAATCAATTTATATTGGCCGATAACACACTGATATCTGCCGATAACCGATACTTAATTTTTAGCCAATATCAACCATACTGATTTGCAATGATATATATTGTGCATCCCTAATTCAAATCCTCTTTTAACTAATAGTCAGAATACTCCTCTCCAACCTTTCACTAACTTGATATATGCCCTCCTAGTTATCCCCATAACGGTAGAGCTTATTTTGCAATACATATGATCCAGGCAACTTTTCCCTCACACCTACAGGCAATTTAGAGTGACCCGTCAACCTGATGAGCATGGTTTTTGGACTGTGGTTAGGAAGCCGAAGAAAAAAATAATATGACACACCCTCTATGTCTACCAACCTTCTGTGCCAACTTCCTCTACCTTCTTCTTTTTCCATTTAAACACTTTCTCCATAGAGCCCACCAAGGCCCTGTCAGCTCTATAAAATGAACTATCCACTGAAATGCAGGCCATAACACTACGTTGGACTCTGGTAAATACAGACTGTCTCCTGTGGAACAAGTTTTCCCCTCAGATCTGCCTGCACCTTCCAACCATTAGCTCTATAAAAGGTCCAATTCATGCCCTCCTTCTTTAGATCCCTCTCCCTCTCGAGAAAAAAACCTCCCTTTAAAGCACAGAGTCGATTTATAAATCTACTTGCAGGATGAGATTCAAGTATTTATGACTTAAAATGGGCCCCTGAAAACGCTTAGAAAGCTGGTCAGCTGGAAAAACAAGCCTGCATGGATATTTTTGATAAGGGAACATGTGAAGATGTGGCTTTGACCAGCAGATGAACTTGGAGGTACATGATATCAAACATTCAGGAGTCAAAGAGGCTGAAGTCAGAACATTTGTTGCTGACGTCGGGGTAGAGCTGGGCAATTAATCACAAATTTGATTAAATCACAAAATGGATATATTCTAATTGCAGATGGTGCAATATTTCTATAACCTGAGATATGTCAAAATTTCAGCTTCATTTTTTTACAGTCAATGTTTTCTGCTTCACACCAAAGTTTCTCAACCCTGCTCAACCAATGAGACAAACTGCTAAAAACTACCTTTACAAAAGAAACCATGTTGAAAAGAGGCAAAAAGAGCAAAGAGTAGCGATAAAGCTTAGTTTGAGGTGGTAAAAGTTGCCTAGCAGCAAAATTGGTATTTAAATTGGGAAAAAACCCTGAAATACTCAGAAAGTAGCTAAAAATGGTCCGAAAGTGGCAAAAAAAAAAGAGTGAACGTGACTTAAATGGCCAAAAAGCAACAAAAATTGGCAAGGAAATTTTAGAAGAAACTATAAAAAATTCAGAAAGTAGCAAGAATGGTGAGAAACCTGAAAAAAGAGGTAAACAAAAACAGTGAAAGAGTAAAAATAGCCAAAGTCAACAAAATATGGCAAGATGGTAGGGATAAACATTGGAAAATGGTCAGTTTGTTGCAAAAAATTGTCCAAAAGTGGCAAAAAAAGAAATGAAAAGTGACTAAATTGGACAAAAAGCAGTCACAAGCTGTAGAAGGGGGGGTTGTTGCTGTGCTGTATTTATACTTAATTTTTATGTCCTTCAATGTGTTTGTTAAAAAAATGTACAAGATGGGAACCTAGTAATTGTCCCACAAAAAATTGCAATTGCGATATAGGGAATAATTATCCAAATTAGATTATTTTGCAAATTGCACGGCCCTACTCCAGGATGATCAATTTAGGCCCTTCCTCAAGTTTACAGCTGCAGTTCAAGTTATTCTTTCAATGTTCAGACTCTTCGTGTGCCTGTCTCAAACGTTTGCTTAAGCAGTCCTTTTCCCAGTGCCCTTATTGATCAGCAGAAGAAGACATCTCCCACTGACAGCAATGTGACTTTAAGAAAGTTAAATCCAGTCCCCTTGCTGGACCAGAAGCTGAACAGTGTGAAGCTGACAGTGGAGGACATGCTGAGCTCCTATAGGACACATCCCAGACATGCAGCCACGATGTGTTGTTCTGTCATAGGAATACAAACACCCCGACACTTGTCTAAAGCACAACATTGGTCTTGAGTAGTGCTGTCAGGGTTTGTAACATTGAGATGACTTGGCAACAACACTTGAGATATTTCTTGAGGGCCCGGAGCACCATTCATGCGTTAAGTGTATTTTGACATGAACAGTCAGACCCAACACTTCTATTGCACTTTCACCAAAGTCGGGTAAATCTGGTGGGGAAGTATTTCATGCCTAAAAACCCACCGAGCCGCTGTCACAGGCTGGAATATCTGCATCAGGCTCATTTGGTGCTATTGTAAAGAAGCAGGGAGGTGGTACAAAGATGTACTGACCCCTCACAGATCATGAAATTTCCAGCTCAGCAGCCACCGTCCCGTCCTGCTGATGCTGCCCCTGAGGATATGCTTTTCTCAGGAAAAGTTGATTTTGGTGGGCTGGTATGAAGATGTTTACATAACAAAACAGAGCCGTGCTGTGACAGGGCTGATGGCTGAGGGCAAAGATCTTTTCTTTTAGAGTTCACTTTGTTACCATGTCCTGAAAATTACTATATTCAGTCTGCTTTATGGAGAAATAATTAACTTCTGCTTCAAGGTCTTTGCTCTGACTTCACAATGCACGACTTGGCATCTGGCCATTTGAACTTGTTTAAGGATGATGAAAACTCAGGATCTTATTGTTACGCTGTGTTTACTCAGAGTTCGTGCTGAACTAACACTAATAAAAGAGCTGCCTCTTTGATGGCTTCATACAGCTTTGATTTGATGCATTGCTTTGTTTCTGACTCTAATTCAGGTACCCAACAGCCTTTCTTGACAGGATTTCTTGCCAAAACAGAGCGAAAGGAATGAGGATTTTGACATTTAGCGAGAGACTGTGCCTTTATTTAACTTATGAGGTGGGAGTCATTTCTTAAATGTCACTAAGAGAATGAGTAAGAGCTGTTTATGAGGAGCCCTACTATAGAAACACCAGACGCTGTCACTGCATAAAGCGTACACTGCATCCTTATAGAGAACACACATGCTCTGGCTCACTTCTCAACATTAATAACATGGTACAGCATCTTATCATCAACTCCACTGTGACATTTACATGATGTGTCCTCAATGTGAATAAAAACATAGCAGCTATTCTAACACCACTGTAATTAACTTCACCTTCATGATGTCCAGTCTCTCCTCGTCACAGCGGACGAAGACGCTGGAGAAGGATGAGAGGGGCAGAGAGGTGGACAAGGTGACGGCTTCCTGGGCCAAGCGACGGGATCGAGCGGCGCTGTTCGTGTCGCTGGCGTTCTTCACCTGAGACATGTAGTGGTAGTTCACTTTGAACATCACTTTTCCATCCTCGTCTTCTGAGACCATTTCGAAGGTGTCTGGAAACAGAGAGAGCAGAGAGAGTTTTAAAGTGACAGTGAGGAGAACTCGTTTGAGGTAGATTGCAGCGCCTCCTTTGGCTGGAGGACTCATGCAAACTGTCGTAACGTAATAGCTTGTGTGTTTGCTTTGAAAGATATATGGAGATCAGACATTCCTTTAAACACTTCTTTTCCCCTTCTGGACAACTTTGTACTGGTTACAACGCGACAAGGTAATATTTTAGTTACATAGCATTGTTGTTTAAAATGTGACAACGACCAAGCTTTATAAGTTTGTATGGTAGTTTAGCAGCCGGCTACATTTAGTGCAACTCACAGCCCGGTGCTCTGAGACATGTCTGTAACGTGCAACGTGAGTGAATCCTGGTTATGTCCTACCAGTGCTCTTCTATCAACTCCAACCTCACCAAGCAGAGCAAACATAACCTGGCTCTTCATTTTATCAACAGACTCAGGTTTGAACAGATCACTGCAGTGTAACTGCTGCATGTGAGTTAGAATAAACATTATCACAAATATCTTAGCTTGTGTTTTCGCCTTTAGTCTGTGCTCTATCATTCTCCTGTTTAGCAGCTTTTTTCTGCTCTCCTGTCCTTTTTCTGTCAGACAGTCCATCTCCAGTTTCGAACATTACAACTAAATAAAAACTGTTTTCTGCAGAGAAGAACACAGATCTCCCTTCTCACTACTAAACTTCATCGGCCAGCATGGTGTTGTCACAGAGACTTCGACTTGCCGTAAATAAATCTGGTCTGGTCCAACCCGATCAGGAAGCTAGGAATTAGCATTTAGAAATCACCTACTGAAACGTTGATAATCTCATTTTAAGAAGTGTATTATGATCAGGTATATATCTAGACTTGAGACTATTTCAAGATCACTTAAAAGTCCCCGCGGTCTCTTTAATGTCTTTCAGAGGTTTCATTCCTTGCCTTTACATTACAACAGGAGGTCAGATGAAAATATACAAGCTCACTTCTCCTGTCATGTAGCTGTAATGAAACACTGAAGTGGATAAAGTGTGTCTCAGCCTTTACTGTGTCTGAACTGTCTGAACACTGAAACAACATGGTGGACAGTTGAGTCACTTTTAATGACTTCAAACATCAAGCTGCTCACAAAATCAATTACAAGACAGCAAAAGTTGAGTAATTAATCATGACATGGCTTAATGGAGAGTGATGGACAGAACAAAAGGAATGGGCAGGATGGGACCGCTCCCCCCCGTCAGGGCTCCTGTGACAGTGAGGCTCTATGGATCGTATCAGACAGGAGATGGAGACAGAGGATTGTGTGTACAAACAGAGACAGCCCGCAGAATAGAGAGGCAGTTTGTCAATGCTCTTGCTCGGATGTGTGACCAACATTAGTAAATACATAGAGATGCTCATTGGCACCAGTGATGTTTGAAGCTACAGCAAGGAACATTAAGTCTGCAGAGCTTTTAGAGACCCTTGTGATTTAAGTGGTGCATTGTATCTCTTACACTGGACTCTCACAGGTGTTTGAATTTACTGTATAAAAGTCTGTGTCATAAGCAGTCCTTGTATGGACTAAATAGTAAAGGAAAGATTTAGCATAAATATAAAACGTGGACTACCCAAACTAAAACATTTAAACTCACCAAACTGCAATTTCTTCATTGCAGCTACGTATTTTTCCTCCAGAGAGCGTAGAATGGACTGGGGCTTTGGTCGGCTTGACACTTTCCTTGAAGACTCCACCAGCTTCCTCTCTGAAGGGGATAGAGAGAGAGGAAAAAAAACGAACATCATGATTATGAAGCTGGAAAAAATGAGCTGCCAATGGGAGAATGACTGTAAAGTAAAGACACATCAGCCTGAGGATGTCTTCTCCTGTGAAATCCTTCAAGGCCAAGCTGCCTCGGGCTATTCATCAGAAACGTCATTTCAGCAAGAAACCAGCTGCAATCTTTGAATTCATCTTTGAAAAACACATACACAGTGTAACCAGATCTTATCTACTCCTTTTCTTGTGGAAATAAGTCTGCTTCAGGCTTCCTTTTCAGGCTGTTTCGCTCTGGTCAGTGGTTTTGCTAACATTATACCGTAATCTATAAACTCTCTAAAGGTGGTGCTGCTGCTAAAATTATTCAGTGGGAGGAAAAATACAAGATTGTTATTGACTTTACTGTCTCACTCTCGCTTCACTTTATTTTTGCCTCTATCAACCCCAGCTGCCCACTCACTCTTACCCTTTCCTTCTCTTACTCATAGCTGTTTTTTGGGGAAAAATATGGCATGATCTGTTCTCTTTTTTTTTTTTTTTTTTTAATAAAGAGGCAGACAGCACTTCACACTACCCCTCTGGCACCCCTGTGGCAGCTAAAAAAAATCCTTCCACCCTCACTCTGGCATTTAGAAGATTTTAATAAAAGCCTTTTTCCGAAACGCATCATGCAGGTGCTGTCTCTTTAAGGCTCCCCACTCCACATCGGGGGAAGGGAGACTAACCGGTCGGAAAACTCCCATCTCGATACCCGTCTGGAACCACAAATTCCAGCGCGGGGAGGTTTCACAATACTCAATCAGTCCTCTAGGAATACCCTACTGGAATAATAAAATCATTCAGAGTACTTTTAGACCACGAAAAAATAAAAAGTTTTGTTTCGAAAAACTAGCAAATGTCTGTCATTCAAGGATTTCTACATCATCTGAATATGTAGAGGTTTGAAAATCTGCTCACATTTAGTCTGAACATCCACCAGGGTTACTTTAAATACATGTTTAAAATATGCAGAGAGCCGAATACCCCTTCTTTAAACAAACTACTGTGCTTTTTGATACCACAAACCACAAAAATAATGGGTGTAGTTTTGCATTAGGCATACAGAACTGAAAATGATCAAAGTTGGGGACATAATTAGGTGCTTAAAGTTTTGACATCTTATGAAAGTCCAACCCACAGACCTGTTTCCTGATATAAATGTCTGTCGTTAGGCCTGTTACTGATACAAATACCTGTTAAAGTTGAGATGTTTTTCCTAAGTTTCACTGTTAGATTTAAACTCCATCTTTGATGTTACGCTCAGCCCCATCTTCAGCTCATATATCAGGAAGAGATGGACTGCACTGTCGTTACATAGCGAGTCCTTATCTTCTTGAGCAGCAGAGGAAGTCGGACAAATATATCACTGCTGCTACAAGCTTAGTATGAATCCCCAAACAACCCATACTAGATGACTGGGGCTGGGACATATACTTAATCCAATGTCGTCATCACACAAAGTACAATGTTTTTAAACTCGTATGAGAGGGGGGGTAAAGTCATACGGCTGCTTTTCCGAGGTTGAAAGAGAAAAGATGTATTTTTATGTGAGCCATAACCCACAGGAGTAAAATCAAACTATGGAAGCAGAGAGGCGCTCATGAGACTGCCCATGATGTCCTCGTTTATTTGGCCCGTCAGTTGGCGCGAGTATATCAATGCTTAGAGCAATACGTCCTCTCCTCAGTCAATATTGTCTGCTCCTGTCTGATCAGAGCTATATTTCTTAAAGCCCGGTAGTAATTAAATGATTATACATTGGTCATGGCCCTCCTGTTGGAAGCTCCACACTGCACAACTCTATGTGATGTGTGAGTCCAGAGGCTTTTATCATATGGATTTGTTCATATGAAAGAACATTGATCTTTACTAGTAACCCCGTACACCACCCGCACACTTCCAGCACGTCTTACAGTACCCCCTCCTCCTAAGTGATCAGTTATACGTCTATTTATGTGGAGTGAGCATTAAATCCTCTGGAGGGTGCTGGAAGAAATGGGCGGGTGGGAGATGATTAATAATGTGTACAGTGTAGCAACAAGGTAATGGGGGAGGTGTAATGCTTCATCATGCAGCAGACGTTTTATTGATGGTGCTGCTTTCTTTAGGTGAATAATGGCCGGCAAGAACAATCTGCTTTCTTTCTTCCTTTCCCTATTCAACGAACAAGTAAAAACACACGACCTTTGCTCTTTATGACACAGACTAATTCTGACAAGTCTGTCCAGGGGTGAAACAAAACCTGGTCAGACTGCTGAAGACTGATACACCTGAAGGATGATTCTAATCTGTGAGAAGAGAAATGAACATTAATACTGTCTTCGAACAGCAGGGGGCGCCATCAGCCCTTGACTTCTTCTGTTTATAGACAATACTCTAATGCAGTGATCCCAACCTGTGGGCCGTGGCCCCCTGGTGGGCTGCGGTGATATTGCAAGTGGGCCGCCAAATCATTTCCATAATAGTCTGAATTTTAATGGAGGGTAATTATACAAAAGTTACAAATATACAGAATAATGTTTAGCATCTTAATACTCAGTTACGTTTTTAAGGATATTAAACATCTTGAAACGTTCACACATAAGAATAGTCCTTTAAGAATGCATGTTACAGCCCCATGACCATTTAACAAAGACCTGAAATGTAATTTAACAAATGATGTTTAACCCAAAAATGTGATCACTGACCCAAAATGTAACAAGTTGTGACATTGTGGGAAAAAAGTTGTGTTTTGGGCTCAGGATATGTCGCATTATTGACCAGTTATTGCATTTTGGGTTTTATTACAATATTTTTTCTTGAATTTCAGGTCTTTGTTACAAATCTAACTCCATTATACAGTACTAAAGCATTATACAGTCTCCGTATTTATGGGGTTTGAGGTGGGCTGCGAACATTTTTGAGACTTAAAAGTGGGCCCTGAATTGGAAAAGGTTGGGAACCACTGCTCTAATGTTTGTTGCTGTAAAGAAGCATAAAAGATGGCAGCAGCAGCTGGTAAAGGCTTTACTGGGTTTCCCATCAGTACTTGGCACCAGGGCAGCCCAACAAATAATATGGGCTACATATTTTAGCATTTTTCTATTGAAGAAGAAAAAAACAAAACATAACAAAACACTGACTGGGTCTGGAACAACTAATCAGTTTGGTTTAGCTGAAACTAAACCTCTAATTGTTGTGCTGTTCTGAGAGAATATTTTTCTTGTCAAAAAGATTCAAATTGAATGTTTCATAGTGAGCCTAAAATGTCACATTATGCAAAACTGTGGTGCAACTAACTGACACTGACAGGGGACGACAGCTCTGGTCAACAGTCACCCTCATAAAGCTATAACGACTAACAACCCAGATGTAAACAAGCACAGATGACAGTTTTGATCTTGGAAATCCCAAAATTGTCTGGTTGATTCCACTGGAGTGAGATATAATAAGCATAGGCACGAAAACATCAACCATGCATGTGTTCACTTGATGCTGAACAACAACAGTTTTTCGGATGTTTATCACCTTTTTTCAGCTGATTGGAGTTTAAATTTTGATTTATACAGAAAATAATTTTGTCGCTCTACTCTTTATCAGGTTCAGTCTTATTACAGACTCTGAGAACAATATCTAACATACGATTTACCAGAGCAGGTTTTAATAAGTGCCCCGGTCTAAGCTTGAGACATGTTGGTCCAGTTCCAAAGACTGGCAGATTTCATCCTGAGATTAGAGATGTGAGCCGAATCCATCCGAGCTGAGGGAATTCAGACTTCCTGCTAAGCTAAACTTAGAGACCCATTTTCTTGTCCTTGCACCATGAGGGCAGGACGGACAACAGATGAGGGTGTGACGATGGAAAGGCAGGAAGAAATATGAAGAGCGGGGACCTGCTGGAATTATTCAGATCAAGTTAAGGGGAGGGAAATGAAAAACACTGGATTCCAGCCAACAAAGGTTTTAAGTCAGAAGACAAGCAAGGACACAAAGTGATGTCATGGTTTGTGTTTGTTTGGACGGAAAAGGTTTCAATCACGACTCAAAACAAACTTTATATGATTTCAGTTCAGTATCAGACCCACACTATGCTGATGTTAATCTGTTACCCATGAGGCTGTGACATAAGTCAGACTCTACAGTTGTATACAGACCCTGGTTGGCCTGTCGTAGGCTGGTGGTTGCAGCGTAGACGATCTCAGCCGTCCTCTGGATGTCAGGAACCAGCAGAGTCAAACCCTCAGGCTCTGGATCGGAGCTGTCAGTCTTCACTACACCTTTACTCTTGTCTTTCTTTGACCTGCAACACATACGCATAAATATTAAGACAGTCGTAAATACTGGCAAAGCACAAGAATCATTTAAAACCATTTTACTCATCACTTTGTCTTGCATAGAACATAGTGAACAGGCTAACAAAGATCTCCTTTATAACTATTAGGTCTTACAGAATTAAGGAACAGCTGTGAAATACACTGAATTTCAGAGAATTCCATAATTAATATCTCAAAATGTGAAATTTATTGCTATTTATTGCTGAGCAGAGGACTATGTATTGGCCATGCTGTCACAGCGTTTAATGCAGTCACATGAAACAAAGCTAACTGTTGAAAAGAAATTCAATAACATATTTTTTTAATACAGAAAGTTCCTAGGCTAACAAATTCATCACTGAAAATGGCTCCATCTAGAGGGTAATGCTTTTCAGATCTCCAAGAACTTTGGGAGGCGGAGCCTGCAAGCTGAACTGTTTGGTGGAGGAGTCACAGTTTTTCTGATTCCTCTCTCCCTCCACAATAAGATGACTCCCAGCTGTGACTGACTTGGTTCAATAACTCCTAAACAATGGTTTTCTTTGACCCTTTGAGTGTGGATGTGTCTCTGTCAGCTACAGTGTTACAGTTTAAAGAGTGACCCTGTAAACTGGAGAACGTGTCAGAGGATATCCAGTTTATAAAATGTCTTTAAACACAGTAGAAGTCCACAGAAACACATCATAATTCATTTTTCATAAATGCAACTGAGTACTCTCATCAGTATTCATCTATTTATTTATTATTGGGTACTGTTGAGGTGCCCTTGAGCAAGGCATTGAACCCCCATCTGCTCAGGGTGCGCACTGATGGTGCAGCTTGTTCACTCTGTAACTCTCCATCAGTGCATGTTTATGTGCAAAGTGCTATTTGTGCATGTGTCTTTGTGTATATAGCATGATTAATTTCTGTCTTGATTAATTTCAGAGTGTAAAATTGAATTTCCTCAACAGGAGATTAAATAAAGGATATCTTATCTCATCTTATCTATGATAAACTAAAACAGTTTGAGAAAAATGGATCCCGTTGAGAGTCGTCAATCAATGGTATCATTTTTGAGCAAAAACAAGTTTATTTCCGTCATATTCGTGCTTCAGACCGCCAGGTAATGCATGTCTCCTCTTAAGTTTCATCAAGTACATTTAGAGTTCAATAAATCATGATCAAAAAGCTGAATCTCCTCCATGCTAACAGGCTAACTGGGCTACAGCACACGATGATGCCGGCCAATCGCCTGTTCCTAATAGAGTGTATAAAATATGGACATAGTCTCTGCTAGGTCACCAGACTGAGGCACAATAATAAAGCCGATCGTTGGCTGGGGACATGTTGAAAATGACGCTGACTATACGAAAAGCTAAAGGGCGCACAGGTGTCAGTCACATGAGCTGAGCTTTTCCTCTTTTTGGACAAACTTCAGATCTTAATATCTTCTAAACTGCTGACTCATTTTTCTAAACTGGTTGTTGCCCCTTGGTCTTCCCGTTTTGTGGGGTCATCTTTGCTGAGCTGCCTCTGTCGTTGTCTTACTGCCCCCTACTGGTCTGGTGATGTGTTGGGATTACATTCTGGTCCAAAAACACCAAACTGGTAGTTGGCAGAGTTGCAACATGTTAACAGAATTCACCAGAAGGAGTAACAGATCTGAAGAGAAACTGCAAGTTGCTGGACACAGTTGAATTCTTCATGCAGGAGCACAGACTGAACATTTCCTCCACTGGGAGCTCCCTTAAAAAGCGGACTGAATATTTACAGTAATCTTCCCAGAGTCTTAATAGAGCAGATTAAATGTCGGTTTATTTTTTTACCTCACTGATAAAACGAATGATCTTGTGGGTATACGCTTAAAGAGGCGATCTCTTAGAAAGTTTAGAGTTTTCAGTTATCTATAATGCAGCCTGCATTAAGTGTGGCAGCCTCAGTAATCCACTCCAGTCTCATTAAAACTTGAGGAACTGTAGGGTTTTCTTCACATGGCACCTTAAATGAACCATCCTGCCACAGGATGGCTGCTGCTACAACATTCATGACATGTTTTTTTTCTAAATATAGCATCGGGAACATCATATATAATCAGGCACTTTGACATGTATAAATGCAGCGTGTATGTATGTAAACCTGACTACAACATGCTGACAGGAAATGTACAAGAGCTGCAAGGTAGGGAAGAGATATCACTCATGTGGATCTGGTGTGGTCACATGTGAGAGTGTGTGTGTGTACATATATAATAGAAAGGCTTTGTTATTTTTTTCTGCTGAGGCAAAAGCCTTTTCCCAACATAATAGAGCACACAACACATTTCTTGATGCGTGTCCCTGAACACCTCTGAAAGCAGCACAGAGGCTGAATCTAAATGTGCTCCGATGCCCCTGGAGGAGCATTTTCATACCAGGTTTACAGAGACCTACATGCTTCATATGGCGCTATATGTGTACAGCACAGAAATGTACCTTTTATATGTTCAGGTGGTTTACTGCAGAGCAACATGGACACGATGGTGAACTCAAGACTGCTTTGACCACTACACTCAAGGTCAACACAGAAGTATTAAATAGACCTAACTCTGCGCTTGAGAGGACTGAAGTTTAAAATCCAAACATGGATAGCAAAAGCAGTGTTATCCATCTCACCTGAGGCGGTTGGTGTATGTGTCCACGCATGTCTTCATCTTGGCCAACAGCATCCCAACAGAGGTCTGTCCCTCTGAGTGCTCTTCATCCTCCTCCTCCTCATCCTCTCCGGGGTCTCCAGACAGCGGCAATAGCAGAGGAACCAGCGCGGTGCAGGTAGAAATGGCCCTCAGCAGCTCCAACAGGGCCCGGTACAGAGGCACATGTCGAGCCATATCCAAGACTGCAGAGAGAAAAAACAAAGAGGACACTCAGAGTCAGAAGGTGTCACAGATGAACAGAAGAAACATTTGCACATGACAGAAACATGACTTAAGGTGCACATAAAGTAAGAAAAACGGATTTGTATTCTATTACTGTATCATGGTGGTTTTTATAATGAAGAGAAGAGAAACAATATAATCAAGATGACATGATGACACAAATGCCTTTTTAAGGAATGTGTAACAGTGTAGATGTTTAGTTAGTGACCGTAAAACCAACGATACAAGTTCCCCTGATTCAATATTTGGGACATTACAACAGTAGTTTCACCATCAGGTGACACCAGTGAATGATAGCTGTCAATGTTTTTTGGTTATTTGGCATCAATTAAATGCTGGAAACCTAGTTTACCAAACTGCTTAATAAGAGAAAAAAGTATTTATAGGAGAATTTTGGTTGGAGGCAGCTAATGAGTGATTCTGAGCATCGGGCTTGATTCTTATAACCCAGCTCCGTCTTTTGCAATAATCAGGCTCTAGGATTAGCTCATTTCTGGTAGGATACTCTGCAGGAGGGCTGAATGACATGGACAAAATTTCATATCTCAATATTAATGCCAGATATATAGATATAAATTTGATACACTGTGATTCTGGGATTTGAGAAAACTAAGCATTTTTCAGAAAATTAAAAGCATCATAATATAACAGAATGTGGAAAGTGGGGTTGATAGATTAGAGCTCACTGTCAGTCATCAACATTAACAGAAAGTCACCAACAATCATGTGACTGTTTGAGCTTTACATGCAGGGTGAGCAAGAAAAATCAACACCATTGATTTCTTCAATATAAATGATATTGGGATAATAATATCTTGAATTTTATCGATAACGATATGATAACGATATATCTTTCAGCCCAACTCTCCAGTAAAGATTAAGGCTCTAAAGATTTGTAATCTTGCCTTTATTTGATGTAAAAAGCTGAAGATTTGCAGTGAATGATCAAAGTCACAAGTCAAACCACAAACAAGGACAATAACTTCTTCACATGGAGAACATTTCTTAACTACTGCAGCCTATAACAAGTCACACATAAAGGACATAACAAAAATAAGTTATATTTGCTGTAAAAAGATGCTATAAAATGACTGAAGTAATGAAATGTACAGCACCAGAATGAAAGAGTCATAAAAATGAGAGATACTGAAGCGTTTGTGTTACGTTAAAGATCGATGAACGTGTCATGTGAGATGCTGTTTTGGAAAGTTCAAGCACGCTGCAAGCCACGTCTGGAGGGAGATATATTTAAGGTGGCTACCATTTATCCAAAAGGGGGAGTTTCATATTATTATGACAGATTTTTCTTGGTTAGCCAATTTGTATCGCAATCTCTCCAAGGGCAAATTATTCCCCCAATTATCAACAAATGTTGAAATAAAAAAACTCGCTTACAGCTTCAACATTTTTGAGATAAGGCATTTAGCCAAAAATGTGCATCAAAATTCACAAGGGTCAATATTTGGATTTGCTTGTGTCAATGCTCTTGAATCTGCAAAAGCTCCGAAAAGGAAGGAAATCAAGTGCAGATGCAAGTCAAATTTCTTTCTTTCTGGTAGTTTTGGAGCAGTGTCTTTTCATTGTTGGGTGTAACTGAACAGTCCAAGGCCAAGAGGCTGTTTGGACATTTGCTGCTGAACTATCACCCTTAGACTCCATTACATCATATTTTATCCAGACTTTAATATTGTATCCTGCAGAACTGAAAATTGCACTGTTTCAAATCTCCCAAGAAAGCAAAACAAAAGCATTTATCTTGAGTGAGGCGATGGTTTGTTTTGTGTGTGTATATCAGCTCAGGGATCAAAAAGATAAGAGGAGGAAAGAAACTCCTGATTGTCTCAGACACACTGAATTTGGGAAGCCAAGTGTCATTAAGGCATGGCAAAAAATGATGAAGTATTTATAGAAACATTGTACCAAGTTATACTGAATATGGGACGACAGACGAAGGGGTAACCTTACGTGGTCGAAGCAGCCCCAGGCCATAGGTTAGACTCCTTCCAAATCAGGACAAAGTGATGGATGCACATATAAATGAAAGGAGTATTCTTCAAAGAGGTGACATACATGCAAAGACTAGAAAAAAAAGATCTGCTGAAGAGGGAAGGAGCAGGCGAGGCTATGGGTTGGGTACATGAGTTGTAGAAATTAAGAGCCTTGTGCTGTTTGATAATGTGACAGTTACACTCGATGGTCTACCTCAGAGGTTTCTAAGTTAACAAACCAAACCTGACAGCTCCCACGTCTCGCCCACAAACGAGGCCTGAAATATCAGGATGTGGACGGCCGAGCGGACTGAGTCATGTGAAATGAAGGGTCATGCTAAACACTGAACACTTGGATCCAAGGAACAAGACAAGGAAAGAAATGGATGATTTCTGTTCTAACTGAAATGACTTTGAAACTGAAAGAGACCAAGAGTCACGTGGGAATCAACGCTTTTTTGAAGAACTGTGTGTCTTCTTGTAGAAGTGGTGAACAAAAAGTCTTAAGAGGTGTCATGGATTTATTGGTTTGGTTGAATTCTGTCTCTGAACTCTAAAAATTTTGCGTTAAGTGTCATTTTACTGACACAATAAATAACAGCTCATCTGAAAGCTAGAGGACAGGAATTATTCCGCCCAATGCTTCACTTAAATCAATTCTACATTTACAAAAGTGAGGAGTCCCAACATTTCTTAATGGACTCCTGCCAATGTGAGTAAGAAACAGCCAAATACTTCAAGCCTCTCGTCTTTAGAAGGATCCATGTTAAGCCTGACAGCACAAAATGACTTCAAGCAGGAACAAGTGGTTGGAAATCGAGTTTGTAATAGGTTGGTTTGTGTCAGTGCTAAAACAAACAAGAAAAACTGTTTGGTCAACAATGTTCATTTTTTTCGACAACTGACAATTTCTTTGTTGCATCAAGCAGCACCTGAAGAAGAGCCAATCAAAAACC
>RPOG01003904.1:0-53569 GCA_008086565.1 Thalassoma bifasciatum | reverse complement strand
TAATTTCATAAATATATTTTTTTAATGCTTTGAAAAACATTTTAACCCTTTTTCGTCCATTTTAACACTGAGTAATTTAAAGTTTATACGCTTTTTCACCCTCAAATGCTTGTCTATAACGTTTTAAAATATATATATGTTTGGAAGAAAAATTGAAAACATTTTTTCAGGCCCTAAGAAGAATAAAAATATCCTGACACAGGCTAATATGAATTTCCACCACACATCAAAATGAAGTAAAAGAAAAGAAAATTGATATACATGCTTGCACAAAACATTTACTCACAAAAGAATACAAACTCTGTAACCAAAAAAAAGTAAGCAGAAGCCAGACCCAAAAATATCAATGATACAAAAATATTAAAAGAAATAATAATCATAATAGAATTACTCTACATTCTTATCATTCTTAATTATTTCACTTTTAAGTCATTTTACATTGTAATCCTTTATTATCTTATCTTTCAATGTTTTTTAAAACTCAACAGTGATCATATCATAACCAAGAATATTCCATAACTTAAGCCTCCAAAATTAAACACATCTATGTTTAACATTTGCTTTCTTCACTTATTTCAAAGGTACAGAATCCCCTGAAATTATAATTTATTTCTCTTGATTTAAAAAAAAACATTGAATACAGGTGGGAAGACTTTTTTATTTTACTTGAAATAGTAATACCATTGTTTTTAAATACATAATATCAAGGAGCTTCAGAGTGCAAGACTCTGTAAATAATTTCTTAGTTCATTCACGATTTGGCTCATGAAGTTCAATTTATTATTCCAATAACTCTTTTCTGGAGTTTAATTATTAGATCTATGTATGTTTTCTCAATGAAAAGCAAGACAGACTCATGAAAAAGACTGAAGCGTAGTGGTGTGCACAGAGGGGGGTTAAGTGGGGCAGTGGCCCAAGTGTTGGAAATGCTTGATTGTGTGCTCTCTTGGGAGCCATAATAAATTCTAAAGTGTCCTCTCAATAGCCAAAATATGTGCTTAATTGTCCTCTTGGGGGCCTAAATATGTGCTAAAGTCCAAAATAAATGCTGAAGTGCCCTCTCAGGCATCAAAACATGTTCTAGCATCCTTCTTGGGAGCCAAAATGCCTGCTTAAGTGTCCTTGTTGAAGCCTTATTTGAATTGAAGTCCCTTTTGGGAGCGAAATTACATGCAAAAGTGCTCTCCTGGTTGGAAACCAAACAATCTGCCCCTTTGGCTGGTTATAAAATAACGAAGTAAAGTTATTAAGTGCCCTCTCTGGAGGTGCCAAACTTGCACTAGAGTTCCTTCTCAGGAGCCAAAACAAATGCTAAAGCCCCCTCTTGGTTGGTTAATTACTCTAATCTGTCTTTTTGGCTGATTGAAACGAAATAAACTGCTCTTCTGGGAGCCAAAATATGCTTCAGTGCCCTCTCAGGAGCCAAACGCATGCTGTAAGCGCCCTCCATGTTGCCATACTTGCACCAAACTGCCCTCCCTGGAGCCAAAACACACACTGTAGATGCCTTTTTTGGCTTTTGCCCCTGCCCTTCAAAAAGTCTGTGCACACTCCTGCTGAAACCACACTTCAAAGTAATTTCAAATCAATTTCATTATAATAAACCATGTTAGGACAGCTGGCATGAAGAGGAAGCAAACAGATGTTCAGTACAAAGAGAGTTGGTGCGTGTGCATGTTACAGTTATTGAGAAGCGTTGAGAGCAGTCAGTGTATCGTTTAATGACATGAGGCTTCTCATAAAGGATCATGAACACGAGGAAGAGGAAACCCCCTGCTCTCTTTCTGCCTGTTGGAAATATTCTCTCTTACTTGTAAAAGCCAATTTGGCACGAAAAAAACAGATAATTTGGAAAATCAGCTTTAAAATCATACATATATCCTTCCGCTTTGGGGATGTTATATAGTTCAGGCAATGTTTTATTTGACATATGAAGAGCATTCACATACATTTAAGGAGAAAAGCTGAGCCAGACGTTGACATGTGGGAATGACTCACGTTTTTTTTTCACATTCCAAGCATTGTTTCCTCCTCCTCCTCCTCCTCCCTGACCCCGTCCGGGGCACTGAGGCCAAGGATTTTCCAGGGCTGGGGGAGATGGAGCAGTTGATGGATCAAGGAAGAGGAAGGATGACTCGTTTTTTCCTCTTTTGACCATTTTAAGAGAGAGAGAGAGAAAAAATCCCTCTCTCCAGCTGAATAAATACGACTCAGGTGACCTTGCTGTGATTTGTTGGCATCGCTCACCTGCAGGAAAGTGTCACGGTCATCCCTGGAGAAAATAAGGATTGAAGACAAACCCATTTCTAAAATTGCTTATTCTAAAAAGCCCATCTGGGTGTAATGCTTGCTTATAAATTCACAGTAACATCCAAATCAGGTTTAAACACCAACATGAAAAATAATAAGGCATAAACATTTGTTGTGAATAACTGACTTGCATTAGGCAACTATTTCATTTCTTAAAAGTGTGCAGCTTAGCAACAATTTGCTTGACAGCAACCATTAAGAAACCATATTTACTACAGAGTGCATCACAGCCCTTTGGAGAAAAAAAATCAATATCCTGCTATTGAAAGGAAAAACTCAATCTAACAACAAAAAAGTGCTGCAGCAGAGAAGTTTTTGCTGGTACTGAGTCAACACATTTCAAAGCCCTTGTACTTATCATCTTTAACTTTCCACACCATAATCTGTATAATATAATGATGTAATCTCTGTGATGTCACTCAATTGTTTTTGATGCAGAGTTTTTAAGCCCATGATTACCATGCCCTTATATGGGCATAGCTAACTCAAAAATGTAATAACCTCAAAAATAACAAGTTATACAACAAAAAAGACTTTAAACGAATGGTGATTAAGTACATAGCTGAAACTTCAGGAGAAATTGGAACAAATAAAAATGGAACTGGATGCTACAAATAGATTTTCGGACATTTGGTTTGAGTCACACTTCAGTGTTTTGGATAATTCAATGCACTGTTATACTATCATTATCCAGCAGGTGGCAGAAATGTACACAGTATTTTATCGCTATAAAACCAAAAAGAAGAAGAAGGCAGAAAAAAACGTTGACCCCTTATACTTAGTATATGTGCGACGCGTCCACGAGGTTACACGACTTTGTGCACTTAAAAACATTAAAGAATTACTTTAATTTTGTTTATTATGTCAACTAGTTCCATGTAAATACAAGAGGATCAGGGCAACTGGTTGAAAAAAAAAAAGTCTGATATTTTTCTATTGTTCCGAGAAAAATTACAACTTCAAACTCAGAATTCTCAGAAAAATGGTAGAAATTATTGGACTTTGTTCTGTATTTATCTTTTTTTTTTTTGCCAGTGGCCCCAAACACTCCATACAAATGAATTAAGTGGGTTGAAAACATTAATTTTAGGGTCAACTAACTTGAACTTGGAACCATTCTTTAAACTAATTCAATCTACTAAGATGTAAACAGTTGACATAATAACTTTAATCAAAGTCAATGTTTGATTTTTCTTAGTTTGCGGACAAATGAAGTCATTTTAGTAGCCTTGCATCCTTGCACCGTCCCTTTCATGCAGAAAACTTCTGCATTGGAAAGTGTCCAAAGTGCATAAACACAGTAATCTATATAATTAATCACAAGTGTCAGGTGTAGCCGGTTGAAAGAAATGTTGTAAAACAATGTTTATAAATGCAAACTCCTCCTATGGTAGTTAAGTGTGCTGGTAGATGTGTGTTTGGGGTATACTGCCCCCTGCAGTTTGTGGTATGTGTCTCCTTTTATTTTTACGGAAAACATAATCCAGCCTTTCTAATGTGGACTTATAGAGAAATGACATACTCAGAACCAAGATGTTTGCAGAACCAGGCTGTAAATGTTTGTTTCAACTTGGTGTGTATGTGGTTGACGGTATTTTGCAAACAGCCTCAAGTGGACACTTAAGGAACTGCAGTTTTAACACTCCTGTATGGGCGTCATAGTTTTACATTAAGTTATGCAGCTTGATCAGGATAAATTCTTTGTCTATTTTATTGAAAAAGACCCAATATCAAAATAAGATAAATTCACATCACAGCAGAGGGATAGAGATCTGTACTTTCCTTGTTTGTTTTAGTGAAAGTGTTGAGCAAATTCTCAGAGCGGGTGAAAACTATGAGTCAGGGTCAAACACAATGAAATTTAATCTGACTAACAGCGATGAGGCTAAAAGCAGAAGCATTGTTCCTGAGTGAATACAGAGAAGCAGTTTGTCACCAATTGCTAAATATCTCTTATTATTGATGGAAAAGGAAGTTGATAGACCATCATACTCCAGTAACACTGTCTCTCCTTTAACAGAACATTTCACCCCTAACTTAGCACTTTGTGTTCCAGCGAGCTCTTGTATAACTTCTTGTCATATCCCTTTACTTACACAAGAGTTCATTTCCATCACAGCGTGTATTACAGCGCCGTAGTTTTCCCATTAAGCATCGTGTTAGCAAGCCACAGAAGAAAACTGAGACACCAGCTGCAGGGAAGCTGTTCTGCAGCTGACTGATGTGACACCTTAATTTCATGTTGGGAGTTTCAATTATACAAAAAAAAACACAAAAAAAACAGTTGCACTGAACCTGAAAGAAACTTCCTGATGATGCAGAATGAATTATTTGAAATCATCTGAATGGGGTCTGAATGATAGATTCTGCTCATGAATAAGTAGAACTTCAAATGTTCCCCAAAAGGCCATAAAAAAAAGAGCTTAGTCACAGAGAATAGTCAGAGGAAAAGTAATATTCAGCACTGGTTCCCTGAGCTGAATGCTTTATTGATTAACAGAGGGTGTAATTTTTTCACCATCGGCAAACGTTTTGCAAAATCAATTCAGTTGCACTCCCATTATTGCTTATAAGCCCACATAATCAAAGCCACATTGCCAACTGCTTGGCTCATGCTTCATCAGGCTAAAAAAAGATAGCTCAATTGGAGAATAATGGCGCTAACAGAAGCCATCCAGGGCACAGGGAGCGACGACTGCCAATTCAGCACATGACGCCTGACTCATCCTCTCTGCTCTGAGTCACTCCCTCCCCTCCTCTGGTCCAGGATCTGTGTCTCTCTGCTGGAGTTGGCTTCTCTCTCCAAATGTCAACCCCCGACTCTCCACGGGCAGGAAGCCGGCTGAGGATGCAGACATGACCCAACGGTGGAGGAAGGAGCTGTTTTCATTTAGAGCAGGTTTTTTTTCTCTCAGTGGAGACAAAGGCTGGGCGTGATGATGATGATGGTGATGATGATGACGATGATGATGATGTGGCAAACTGAGGGCAGGCCAGGGGACCGGGGAACATGATGTAAACTATCAGTGAAATCTCATTTGTGCTGAGCTAAATCACATTTTAGGATAATGTTCTGTTGAGCTCCTCTAACATCTGACGAAGCAGCGGCTGGTGCACGAGGTCGCTCATTCTCAATAATACTGAATGAAACACAAAAAAGCCCACTGATCTTATTTATTTCCCTGAATCACCAACTTCAGTCCTGCTGGTAAATCAGAAAACAAATTTTGTGATGTTTTTTATTCCTTTATTGAGTCACTAAGACAGGTTGTCAAAAATATTGATACTCTGAAAAGTATCGATACTCAAACACTGTATCTGAATACAATACTAATTTGCTGTGGTATTGATACTATGATACCAAACAATGTAGCTGGAGTGGAAACTGAATTTCATTTATGTCATTTATGTATGTTCTTTTTAACTGATAGTTTTTTACTTGTATAGTTTAATACCTCAAAATATTTTTCCAATTGTCGCTTCTTTTGTGTGTTTCCACCTCAGAGTAAACAAAAATGAGGCAATTTTTGTTCTTTGCAGTTTGTTTGCTTTTGTTAAATTTAGATTTTTTTGATTGTTTGCGAGTTAAAAGAATAATACCTCATCAGAATAGTGTCAAATTGTGTTTTAATTTACATTCGAGTTATTTATTTTGCATTTGATTGCACTAAGTGACTGTTTTGTTTTTTTTATTTTCATTTACTGATTATTTAATTATTCTATTTCATTGATTATTTATCTGGGGTTCTGTTTTCTGTTCATGTTAATGAAGATGTTTTTATGCCTATTTTAGACTTTGTCAGCTTTTATCCCCCCTGGTATCAGAAATGGTATTGAGTATCGAATATCTTCCTGGGTATCGATATCAAGGTTGAAATTTTAGTATCATGCAATGGGACTTGAATATTGAATCCTTCTATCTAATGTTGTTGCTGTCAAATCCAGTCTTTGTCTTAAGACCAAGGTTGTGTCTTGGTCTTGGACTGTCCGGACTCAGGGTTTTCTGTCAAGACCAACACAGATCTGCTTTCCTTCAACTTCATAATGAGTTTTCAGTCGAACCATTCCTGGTGAATTGATGTTGTAATTTCACCGATTGTTCTGTCTCTT
This sequence comes from Thalassoma bifasciatum, assembly GCA_008086565.1. Lineage (NCBI taxonomy): Eukaryota > Metazoa > Chordata > Actinopteri > Labriformes > Labridae > Thalassoma > Thalassoma bifasciatum. The sequence goes on along the minus strand of RPOG01003904.1, from coordinate 47,149 downwards.
CTCCAGCTCCTTATGTGTCAGAAACCTGCAGAAACATCACTTCATCTTATTTCCAGTCAGAAAAACCTCTTAACACTTATCGTAGGCCTCATTCACCTTTGTAAATGTAAGTGATTTCAATAGATTCGTTTGAAGTAAATGACCAGAGTTGGACTTAAGCTGAAGGTAAAAAACAGCTCATAGTTGAGGCCACAGCTCCTCACAGTTCATCTTTTTCCCTTTTTATTTCTTTCTTTACGGTTTGAGCCAACATCAAAGCAGAAAACATCTTTTCCAAGCTCATTACACAAATGAGCTCTGGGGCCTCGTGCTCGTACTGAGCGTTGAACGTGTGAAAGATGATACCAGGAGTTAAAGGTAAACAAGCCTAATAAGGTACCAGCGTCTCACTTGTAACTCCCCAAGGGGATAAAAGACGACTTCATTTCACCTCTAACTCCATGTACTGCTTATTATTTGTCACTATTGTTTAAAGATCCCTGCAAAATTTGCCTCTGTGGGATTTAATTTAGTTCCAGATTGTGATTTTTAGCTTGCCTCTCCTTACGTCACATGACTTTGAAGAACTGGACTTGTTAACGCACATGTATCCAGCAGCCTCAGTCAGCAATTGTGTATAATTATCTGACTGTAAAAACCCATTCACTGTCCTGCAGGAAGAAAACATCTGTTCGTGATACAGTCGGACATAATGCTGTGACCAGCGAGGCCTCTGTGGACAGGAACTCTCAGCTGGCAGACAGGAAATAAGTTACAGTCAATGGAAACAGGAAAGGCTCATAATACCACGTCGGAAAGAGAAACAGAACTTTGATTACAAATCACAAATTAATTCTGAAGCAGGAGTAAAAACACAGGGTACCTGCAGGTTTAAGCAAGTCAAATTTAAGACTTTTTAAGAACTTTTTAATGCCACTTTGAATGACATTTAAGACCAAAAATGTTATAAATATAGTCGATGATTGGAGGATCCTGCTGTATAACAACCAAATCATAACATGTGTCACTTAATGAGACTCATTCAAGTTTACTTTTTGACTGTTTCTTGTACATAAAGTGATTTTCTTCAGTTAAAGTCTGGATGTAAAAGTGAGGACTGGTTAACTAGGATGCAGAAAACTATTTATATCAGCAGCTTGTGACTCAATTTCTTCTCTACATCTCTTTCTGGAAAAGTCCGTCAAGACAAAAAAAAAATCAGTCAAAATTAACAAATCCTGCCCTGACAAATTTAAGACCTTTGAGTGATTTATTAAAGACCAGAATATAACATTTCAGTAAAAATAAGACTTTTAAGGGATTAGTTTTAAACACATGAATTTAAAACTTTTTAAGGATGTGTAGGAACCCTGAATAGAAGTAAAAAAGCCACTTTTTAATACCATCTTGAATGAAAATTAAGACCAAAAACACATAAATATAGTCAATGGTTGGGTATCCTGCTGTATTACAATCAAATCATAGTATGTGTCACTCAATGAGACTCATTCGAATTTACTTTATGTCTGTTTATTGAACAAAACAATGCTCATTGGTTACTATCTGTATGTAAAAGTGCAAGCTATGACCCAGGATGTAGATAAAATTTTATATCAGCAGCTTTTAAGACAGTATCCACGTTAAGTCTTTCTTAGATACATAATACATAAACAAATCCTGCCCTGACAACTTTAAGACCTTTGAGTAATTTATTTAAGACCAGAATATAACGTTTTAACGAATTTAAGACTTTTTTAGGATGGGTAGGAACCCTGACAGGGTATCTGCAGGTTTTGGCGAGTCAAATTTAAGACTTTTTGAGACCTTTTTGATGCCACTTTGAATTAAATTTAAAACCAAAAAATGCTATGAATATACTCAATGGTTGGAGAATCCTGCTGTATTTCCATCTAAATCATAACGTGTCACTCAATGAGACTCATTCGAGTTTACTTTTGGACTGTTTATTGAACAAAACAATGCTCATTGGTTAATATCTGTACGTAAAAGTGCAAACTTTGACCCAGGATACAGAGAAAAATTTATATCAGCAGCTTTTAAGACAGTATCCACTCTTAAGTCTCCTTCTCAAAAAGTCCCGCAATAAAACAACAACAACAAAAAAACTTTAACAAAACCTGCCCTGACAAATTTAAGACCTTTGAGTAATTTATCTAAGACCAGAATATAACATTTTAGTCAATTTAAAACTTTTTAAGGCCTTAGTTTTCTATCAAATCATAGCATGTCTCTCTATGACACATTCAAGTTCACTTTTTGTTGGTTTATTGAACATAAAGTGATTCTCTCTGATTAATGGCTGTATGTAAAAGAGTAAACTGTGACCCAGGATGCAGATAAAAAAAAATTATATAAGCAGCTTTTTAGACAGTATCTACTCTAAGTCTCTTTCTCGAAAAGTCCAAAACATTAACTAATCCTGCCCTGACAAATTTAAGACCTTTGAGTAATTTACTTAAGACCAGACTTTTATAACTTTTTCATGAATTTAAGACTTTTTAAGGATGTGCAGGAACCCTGTGAGGTAACAAAACTAATCCATACTGCATGAAGATTACATCTACTTTAAATGAGCTTCGACCAAAAAGAATGAGAAACAGTAAAATTACGACACCAAACTCGCCATAATTCGACTCATCACTGAGAGAAATCATCACTTTCAGACGTGTAATCAAAGAGGGCTTTACTGTTTCTCTATACTTACTACAAAATGCGTAACAAATGACGTGAAATCAGAAAATATAGGTCAGTGTTGCCTCTGGTGTCAAACCTTGTTTTCTATTTCAGCGCGAGCGTATTCCCAGAGTGTCATGAACCCACACAAACAAACCGACGTCTGAAGTAAACATTTATTGAAAACACACTTTTCCACACAGGAAATAAAGTAAATGGCACGTTTTTCCTCAATAGAGCATGAAAAAAACAAAACAGAACAAACAGGATCGTTCTCTGATGTGTTTAACACAAACCTACTGACACATTTCACTTTGATCCAAACGTGTTTGATAAAGTTGGAGCTGTTCCTGTGGAAGTGTAGTGACAGAAAGTCTCATCCATTATTCTTATAAAACAAACTACAGCTACGACGACGATGAAGGCGGACAGGGTTTTTAAAACATGCAGAGTAAAAAAACATTAATAAATATGAGACTCTACTTCACGTTCACCTACACCATCTTAGAAGAGGAATAAAAGATGACTTCAAATCAATGTGGGGTGAGGGATGGACAGGAGGAGGCGAGAGGCAGCGTCCACTGAACGTCACTGTGATCTCAGTCCATCGATCAGCTGGAGCGGCTCCGATTATCTGAGGCAGAAAGAGGCAAACGCACAGGTCACAACAGGAGGAGTAAAACACCCAAAGAAGAGGCAGAACTGAGGTGAGAGTCTGAGTTTAAAGGAGGTTTATTACTATCAGAGGTGGGTAGTAACGCGCTACATTTACTTAAGTATCTGACAAATTGCCTTTGCCAGTAGAGCTGAATAATTTATTGTTTTCTGATCAAAATCGCAATTTCAGATATTGTGATCATGTGATGTAATTTTTTTTTTCTGACCCAGGATCTGTTGTGTCAGCTGTTGCTTCGTCCTGCATCTTTTTGGACATATTGAATGCTTTATTTCATAAGCAATTGTGGTGTTATGTACCCTTGAATTGGCCATTTTTGTTTATTTTTTTACTGTTTTCTTTGCCCAAAATAAACTGAAACTGGATTGTTCAATTTTGTTTTTCTTCTTATTACTTACTTACTTAACCCCAGGGCTGTACGATTTTAGAAAAAGATCTAATTGCGATTTTTCTGGCATGTATAGCGATTCCAATTGGATTCGCGATTACTTTAAAACATGCTTTAGTGAAGTTTTCACGATCTACAGTAACATTTACAAACTTGATTAAAAATTACAACAAACCATTGAAACATCAAAAGCTTTTACTCTAATGCGAAGATGAAAATAAAAACTGGAGGTAAGAATTGTTTCAAACTTTTCAATAAAAGGGCAATATTTTAATATAAAAAGTGAAAATTTAATATAAAAAGTGAAAATGATGTTTGAAATTGCAATTTCGATCAGAAAACGATAAATCGTTCAGCCCTACTGAACCCTGTTGTTTTTTTTAAATGTTGTGTACTTTATTTATAATTTTTTACTGTAACAAAATTAAGGATATTTTACACTACATTACTTTTAAAAGTTAAGAGTCAAAGATGGCATTTTCTGTTCTTCAGTTGTTTTAACTGCAACTGGTCAAGGACGTGCATGTTTTTTGTCGATAAACACATTTGGAAACAATTCTTACAGGGTACCTGCAGGTTTCAGCAAGTCAAATTAAGGATTTTTTAAGACCTTTTTAATGCCACTGAATAAAATTTAAGAGTAAAAACGTGTAAATATAGTCGATGGTTTGGGTATCCTGCTGCATTACAATCAAATCATAGCATGTGTCTCTCGATGAATCATTCAAGTTTACTTTTTGACTGTTTATTCAACAAAAAGTGATTTTCCCTGGCTGTATGTAAAAGTGTAAAAAGTGACCCAAGATACAGATAAAAAATTATATCAGCAGCTTTTAAGACAGTATCCACTTTGAGTCTCTTTCTCAAAAAGGCCCACAAAAAAAATACATAAACAAATCCTGCCCTGACAAATTTAAGACCTTTGAGTAATTTATTTAAGACCAGAATAGAACATTTCAATAAATTTAAGACTTTTTTGAGGCCTTAGTTATAAATACATGAATTTTAAGACTTTGTAAGGTGTAGGAACCCTGTCTTACCTTCACTTTTCATCCTCACATATCAAATATACTCAGCCACAAATCTGTTTTATATTTTTGTCAACAAGGTGTTCATGTTCTGATTAAAAAGAAATAATCAATCAGAAGTTACCCAGTGAAGACTAACTTACTCCTACTTGAGGATTACTTTGTACTTTTACTTGAGTCATATTATTCTACAGTAACAGCGTTCTTACGAGAGTACGATGTTTGTCTCCTCTACCCACCTCTGATTCCTTTCTGTATTTTTTCTAGAACGCTTTCACCCTTTGTTTCAGGCAGCTGTTACCTGTCCAAACGGTTGACCACGTCCCTCACGGTGTTGATGAGGTTCTCGTGATCTTGGGGGCTGCTGACGATGATGCTGTGGAGCTTCTTCATGTAAGAGTCGATGGTGTCGAGAGAGGGAGTCTCTCCGCTTCCTGGAAGAAAAGAAGTGAATTGAGTTTTTTTATTTTTATTTAACTACTCGAGCACAACAATCTCATGTTTGGACATTTCCTAAGCAGAAGCTGGAAGGGCAGACATCACACATGACAACAACGACAGCACGAGCCACGACTCGTCATACTGATGTTTTTGCTGCGAGCGGCGTGGACGGCTCCCCCCCCCGGACCGGGTCAGAGAGTCAGAGAGTCCAGCGGGCAGGAGGGAGCAGCTTTCATCAGGCTGACTGGATCTGTCAGGCCCATCATGGTTCAAGCGTGTGTCAAAACACAAACATCAAAGAGGATGAAGCTTTATGAACGGGGAAATAAAACTGAAGTCATAATTCAGGGTGGAAATTCTGATTAACCCTTTAACTGCCTCCTCCACCACATGGTTCAGCACATTTTGAGTTACTACATTTCAATAAGTGGAGTCCCAAACTTAACTCAAACTGATTAAGCGATGGATCTTGAGCCTTTTTTTTTTTTGGTTGCACTTCCACAGTCAAGTTGCTGAGATGATATATTGAAAAAATACAAATGTGCCTTTGTTTTGCACTTTGTTCTTGTAGTTTTTTCACACAAAATAATTTTTTTTGCACAGTAGCATTCAATCACAAGTAAAAAATGAATTTGAGAATCATGAGTTGTTGCATTTTTTTTGCAAGATGAAAATTTAAAAGTGCATTTTTTCCTTTTTTTCATGCAATATCTTCCTCGGTTGACATAACATTGCTCAATATTTAGTGGCAGACTTATAGAAATCAAACTGTTAAATGACCTGGATATTTGGGAGTAATTAATTTCTTTCTAAATAAGCATTTTATGTGACTTTTTCCTACTATTGGTGGTATCTCTTTGAAATTTCATATAAAATTACTTTAAGACGATTTATTCGTGGCTAAATTTGCCTTAATCTTTGCCTTTGGTCACTTTTCATTGTTCTTTTCTTTTTGGGTTTGTGTCACATCATTCTTTGTAAATAGTGCAAGTTTTTATATTTTTTTCTAAATTGCTAATTTCTATTTACTATCTAAGTCTTTATCATTATAGTAATAATGATAATAGTAGTGGTAATAATAATAATAATCATTATTGTTGCTGTTGTTATTATTTTTATAATTATTACTATAGCTAATTTTTCTTCTTATTTGTTTTTTTATTTTTCTTCTTATTCTACTTCAGTCTTCTTTTTGTTATTTTATTTCATTGTTGCATCTTTTGCACTTGGAATGTTTGTGAGCTGCTGTGACATGGAAATTTCTCCCATGGGGGATCAATAAAGATTATTCTATTCTTCTATCTAGATTATTTTATCAAAATTTATGATTATTATTGTTTCCGTTTGAAGTGACATCATTGTGCAACATCCATATTTGCACACACCTGTTTTATATTTTTGTGAATGTTGAAATAACGTTGCTCAATATTTTGTGACGGACTTATAGAAATCAAACTGTTCAATGACCTGGATATTTAGGAGTAATTAGTTTCTTTCTAAATGAGCATTTTATGGGACTTTTTCCTACTATTGGTTGTTTCCGTTTTTGAAATTTCATACAAAAACCTCTAAGTGACACTTCTGCTGTTGGGTAGAGGTCAATATTTTAAAAAACTAAAAGGTTTGTTTGAAAGAACAGAAAAGAAAAAGATTGTGGTTATTACCCTCCATTGCAACAAGAAATGCAAAAAATAAAAGTTTTTATTCCCTTTTTCTTGTTGAAGCAGTTAAAGGGTTAAGCTCTAATAGAATCAAACATTAATGCTCTGACCCTGGAGGACGTTTTCATGTTTCCGAGTTTCCCTTTGAGGCCAAGTCTGAGTGGATTTCGTAATCACTTTTCATTGTCGAGCTCTTATGAAATAATTCCTGTGCTTTTGTGAGCATTTGCTCTCCGTGTTTCTGCTGTGTGAGCGAGAAATCTGAATAGGCGTGGAGGACGTTACGAGCGAAAAGCTGTGGGTGTGAGCTCGGCATGGCGTCTGTGAACAAAGAAGACGGCACTGCTCAGATTTAAATAATGAATATAAATCAATAATGAAGGATCCGGGTGTTAAAAAGAACATCAAGTGGTTCTTGTGTGTTTGCTGAAGTGTGTTTCACTCCAGCAGGAAGCAGAGTAAACACACAGTGGGTGTATAACCTCTCCTACGTTATTATTTATGTCTCACCAAGGTAAACTGTGACTGTGGAGCTAATAGACGACTGCTGTGTTTACGTCTGGGGGAGGATTACTGCAATGAGATGTCAAGGTAAAAGCAGTTTACAATGAGCATCGATCAATATCAGCAAATGTGAACTTCAGAAGTTCAAGAAAATCACAGAATGCTGTTTTCTTTTAGTCAAAAATGCCCAAAATGAGCAGGAAGAGTCGGCATTGGAAAATTCTAAACATCAAGTTTTCTCCTGTTTTTACCGGTTGAGGAACAATAACATCAGGTGGAAACAATCACACAGCAGAAACTGAAAGGTCAAGTTTTTAAGTCTTATGTTTACAGAAAGGGTCTTATTAGTCTTCATATTAGACACATTCACCCAAAAAGGCCAGAAAAATCTCATATTTAAAGACATCAAAGACAAAAAGGCACCTGAGTTGCTGAAAAAGAGTAAAAACACCTGTCGATAGGGTTCGTTCAAGAAACTAAACAAGTGTTGTTCAAAAATAACAAACAAAAAAAAGACTATAATGCAACCTTCCAGTATAAATTGTCAGGTGAATGTTTTGAGATGTCAGTATGTAATTCTCTTTGTGGTTGCGTTTCTTTCACTCTCTGCTGGTGTTTCTTTACTCCTCGCCCGTCCAGAAAACTCTCCTGCACATGCGTGTTTATGTGTTGGGGATGAGGGAAAAAGGCGCTTTCAGGTTTCCTCAGTCGCAGGTTGTGAATTTTTGGGCTCGTTGTCGAATTTACCACCTGTGTGATCCTCGCCTGATTCTCTCCACGACAAAGAAGAGAAACAAACACCACGTTTTGCAGCGTCACTATAAATGTAAATAACCGTCTAATGACAAACAAAACTAAAATTCTGAGCTGTAAAGTAAACAGAGGAAGGGGGAGAATCCTCAAACCGCTATGTACGTCGTACGTTAAAGATTCCCACGGAGGGTTGATGGAGCATTCATACTTCTTGTTTTATTGCCCAACTAACTTCCTGTAATGAACCTGTGAGTCCTTCAAAATAAAAGTATGCTGTGAAACTAACCACAAAACTACAGCAAGAGCCCAGGCTCAGAGACAGAAGTCACTAACAGTCTTTACAGCACCAACAGTATAAAGGTAGCTGATTTATGGAAATGGCATTAGATTAAGTCATCTACAGCTTTAGTTCATGTTATTTTCAAATTCTATTTGGTCTTCATGGTTGTAATTTAAGAATCTATTGAGACAGTCATGTGATACATTCAGCTAGATCAATAAATCTCAATGAAATATTTTGCAGGAACTAAAAAACCGTATGAAAAAATATGTTCTACATAAAGTTTGGTTTGGAAAAAAAGGTTTGTTTAACTTAATCTGGTTTTGATTTTTCCCTTTTTGGCTGCAAATTTTAGAAATTCGACTGAAAAGTTTGCTTGAATCATTCTACTGGTGTCATTTTATTAATTGAAGGGTTAAATTGAACATTTAATATGGTGATTTTTCAGGAGAAATCAAAATAATGAGATATATATTGTGTATAGGGATATAGCAAAAAAATATTGAGGTGTTAGTTTTAGGTCGTGCAGCCCTAGTCTAATTCAACAGTTTTATGGGTGTTTTTGTTGAGAGTTTTGTGAGCAGGATTTTCCACAATGACAGTGATGTTCTCACCTGGCAGAGGCACAGAGGAGAAGCTGGAGGTGAGCGCCTGGCGCAGGGTCTCCAGGTGCTGATGGAGGAGCCCGTTGCGTCCCCTCTCCTGCATCACGTCTCCCTCCAGCCTCTCCACCGCACCGCGCATGCTCTCCACGTGTTTCTGCAGCGCCGCGTTCCTCTCCTCGTACTCCATGTTGGTCTTACGCAACTGGCGCATCTCAGCTTCACGTGCTGTGGAGAAACACATGGACCACAATGGAAGAAGTACGTGGAGGAGGAGAAAGAGCAAAATAAATTATTTACTCGCTAAAGGAGGCGTGTTTTTTTTTTTAAGTTGGGGTTCTCAAACTATTCCGGGAACACTAAGTTCTCAAGAGGTAGCAGGGAAATGTTTTTGGAAGCGCTCAAACAAATGGAGCCTTCAAAAAAAAGTCTCCGCACACCAACTACAAAGAGTCTCGAGCTTTTTACCTTTGCTGTGGTTGAGGAACTCCTCGGTGAAGATTGGGATGTCAAACACAGTTCTGTCCTTCCCTTCTGCATCCTTCTGTAGAAAAGCAGGAACAGAAAATAAAGCTGAGTGGAGGAAACATTCGCCACACACACACACTGACAGCAGGAGGTGGTCATTTATCTGGGCGGGCTGGAGGTGGGTGGTTAATTGATTTCATACCTGGCCACAGGGGAAATACAGTGATAGAATTCGAGAATGAGGAGGGAGGAGTAATTTCATCAGCCCTGCTGCTTTGAAATCAAAGGCTGAGGAGTGATAACTTTAAAAGAAAACGCACAGAGACGGTTTCACTCCTTTCTTTGCTTCTTGTTTATTTTCCCTGTGATGATTCCCCTCGCTCTTTGGTATCCAGACGGGAAACACCGGCGCTCCCGCAGGAATGCTGACTCCTGTAAAGTCACCTTGGCCACAGCTGCTCGGCTTTAAGACGCACTTACAAAGGAAACCTCTTAATTACATGCAGAATTTAATAAGCATGAATTACACTCTTAGCAAAAAGCCCAAGTGTTTGGATCACAAACACAAACGCGGCACCAAAGAGGATTAACTCGGCTTTGGTGATGCAACTGTGGGCTCTGGTGTGGAGCAAAGAGAGGGCAAATTCAACAGATTTAAGAAACTATGACCATCCCAACTTGTTATTTCAGATCAGGCAGCAGAAAACCTTAACTCCTTACAACCCTCCTAATTCTGGCCTACATGCCTTACAATGTTTCAGAGCTTTTAACTGAAGAACCATGAGATCGAAATTCATCAGTGACACCTCATTTTAAAGATTAAAGTCTCTGGTTTCAGAAATTGTCATGTTTTAATTTGTGGCTAAAGTCCACATTCAGCTGAAACACTTTATTTCTTCTCTTTTTTTATAACCATTTTTGAAAATCATTAACTTCAAGATGCTTCATGCCATCCACCACATCACTTCTACACCTTGTCATCTACATCTGGGTGATATTTGAACTTTATAGGTAAAATCTGGTTGGAGTTAGAGAGCTTTTAATCTCAGATAAACAAACACCAGGCAGAGTTGTACTCACTGTTCACGCTCTCTTCCAAAGACTCCACGCAAACAAAACCAACTTCCTCAGTGCTCAGTTCCCTCTTTTTAGTCAATTTTGCCTTTTTTGTGAAAAGATCATGAAAATTGTTGCTCCCAGTCAGGGATTGTTCCTCCTCTGTTGCACACATGACTGTAATTAAAAAAATAAAAGGTCTCGCCAATGATCTAAATGGCTACAGCTGGCTTTAAGGGAACAGTAGAGTGATTGGCAGAACTATTAGCCAACAAACAACCCTCTAATAGAGCTGTTACGCAAGACCACAGTCAAGCAGGTAGCACTTAGTTGGCTATCACAAGCTGTCCTGGGATGAAAACTCAACAGAAATCTATGGGGACGGTCACTTTTTTTCTAGCAGCTAGAACCCTAAGGAAATCAAAAGTATCCAGCTTTGCCAGATTCACATTGAGGAGGAAATGCTATAAGACTGTGAAGCTGCTGTTATTGATGAGACAAACAATGATTTTTACAGGAGAAATTTCATCACTTGGAATAATTTGATGAAACAACACTTTTGATATGTTTGAACTCTGGATTCCTCTGGTGGAAAGGAGAGTGAATATTCAGGGTACGAGCTACAGATGGGACTTAATGACCCTTAAACAGGTAGGGTGTCCCTGTTGTTGAGATTGCTATTTGAGCTTCACTGAGATGTGAGGCACTCCAATTTTTTGACTATTTGTACTTTGATGATGTCATACGATCATGGATGACCCGGTGGGGTATAAAGAGGTTAAAGGAGGTCAGGATGAAGTCATTCTGGCGATCAGGAAATGATCTGGACTCAAGCGCAGGTGGGAGACGAACTTTAAAAACATCTCATCTGACGTTACATGATCTTCCCTTCACCAAAGAGGGCCGGCTGGAGTTACTGACCTCGTGCAGAGCCTCGTTGGCGACCTGGTGCCCGACATCTGGAGAGGAAGGAAAGAATAAAAAAAAAATAAGCACAGCAGATGATTCATGTTTCCCCCGGCGCAGCGTGCCTTTGCTACATCACAAACTGATGGAGTGAATCAAGCTTATCCAAAAAAAAACATGATCTCAGCACTCTATACTGTGAATCAGCTGAAATGTGTTTCTTAAGGAGGGTCGTTTCACGCTTCTCTGAGCATTTTTGCAGAGGCAGAGCTGTTTCTGTCATCAACATTTTTGATATTTAAACACGGATTTATCCTCAGCAGTAAAAGAGGAACAGATAATAGGAACCATGTGTTGAGTGAGTGCAGAAACAGCCCGTCGGCCTCAAGGTGAACTCGAAAACCTGAATTACCGCGACTACAGATTCTGAAATGACCTCCCCTCCTTCTTTTCTCGCCACAGTTCCACTGACTGAGCAACGGAAATAATGAGTTCTGAGATCCAGGACTGCATGATGGAATTTATGCAAATGACGCATTCAAAGTTTGCAAACATTTGAAGGTGAGGAGGAAATCAATTTCTGAGGAATTATTTCCTTCATGTGTTGCTGCTTATTTCCTCAAAGCTGAAGCACAAAGGATACAAAAACAAACTTTAAAAGGCAATTTCTTCAACTTCAAGATGAGGAAACTGCTTCTCGAGCATTCAATGGCTTGGTGCCTTGCTCATGGGCAACATTTTGGTTGAAAAACTCCCTTATGGTTTTTATTGTTGTAATGGTTTTTTGTCCTCATCCCAAATTGTGCCTCCACCAAGTCTGGTATTTGCTTTTTTTCTACCTCTTCCTTCCTCTTGTACTCTATTTCCCTTATCCAACAAATGGCGCTTTTACGCTATACAATTCCAGCCCTACTCTACTCGACTCTACTCGGTTTGGTTACCTTTTCCACTAGCCCGACTACAGACTCACGGTGGGCGTGGATCTTATATCATAGCTGCACTAAAGTGCTGCACAGAAGTGCATGCATGTCATCTATAACGCCACACAAACATCATTTTGTACTAACACGTGTCACCGTGGTCTTTAAAGGAAATAAAAAAAGCTGTAAAAAGATTTCATTAAAGTAATACAGCGGCTCAATGGCGGGCGTCATGACAACAGAGGTAAACAACAGCCTCGTGCTGCTGAACGCGGAGGAAAACGAAGGAGCTGCTTCCTGACATCAACTCTTCCCTGGATCCAGTGAGATCGCTTTAATTTTTGATTTTTGGGCCTGGTATACCAGAGATTTTTTGTTGATCAATCATTCTTCTTTGAACTGGTTTTCCTTTTTGGTTCCCTGTGGATTAATGGACTGATTGGTGCTTAAAGACTCTCGTGGCAGACATCAGAAGCTTCGTTGACGACATTCTCTGACCAATGAGTGACCGGCAGACCGTCGACGTCACCTTTTAGTATCGGCTCAGCTCGCTTGGAACCAGGGTAGAGCAGGTACGAAAAACTGGCGTCTGACGCGTAGTACCGCGCCTGTGGAAACGCAACATAAACCGAGTAGAGTCGAGTAGAGTAGGGCTAAGACGGGTCAGTGGAAAAGGGCCAAAACAGGGCGCTGCATTTGCTGACTAAACCCCCAGTTCTCCCGCTCTTGTCCTCCCCATGTTATATATCACTGTCTTTTTATGTTTCTTGGACGAGATGAAACTGTTATTTCTTTGACAAATAAAGCATCTTATTGTCAGGTTTTACCCTCCAAAAACTTGTGAAATAAATGTCCTGTCAGCTTCTTTTCCAAACCTTAGATTAAAGCTGAGCCAATTGCCACAAATAGCCGCCCACCTCCTCTGTGCCGCTTCCCCTTCTGCTTCTCCTGAACTTTCCTGGTGAAGTGTTTGTAGGCCTCTGTCTTCTGGTACTTCTCCAGCTCCCGCATGTAGCGCTCTTTATCTTTCTCTGCCTCGTCCAAATATCGCTGCAGGGAGAAGAAAGAGAGGTGAGAAGGATTGAGCTGGAAGGATTCAGCCAAAGGGGAAAAACAGGACACGGAGAGAAAAGAGATCTGGCAATAAAAAGAGAGAAGGGGAGAGAGAGGATTTGGGGTTGAAATGGCTCAATGAGTGGGAGTTATTAATCCTAATCAAGTTAAGTCACTCTGAAAAGACAAATGTGGAATTTCCAGACACTTAAATCATCTTGTTATTAAAAAAAGTTTGAGAAAAATATAATTTATTTATCTTTCCAAAAACAGACAGAGAAGCCAAGAAGGATTTAACAGCAGTATATTAATATGATATCCAAGACACTGGAAATCCTGGATTGGTTCAACTTTGACTTGGCTGTACAATCCCAAAAACAAACAAAAAATGTTGCAGAAAATTAATATGACCACGGGGGGAGCCCTTTGAAAATGATTATGATTTTAGAGCAGTGAATCATTCCCCATATGTCTTTTGGCCCAGCTGGTTCAAATACAGCTCCTGATTGGTTGATCAACCAAAAGAAATAATGCATGATGATAATGCAATAGTTCTTTAACCTCAAATGTGTCAGAATACCAGATTAAACTACTTTGCAGTTGATGTTTTATGCTCTACACCTACTCAACCAATGAGCCAAATTGTTTGCAAGAGCAAGAATATAATTGCAAAAAAAGTGGCAAAGAGCAAGAAGTAGCAATAAAAATAAGCTTAAGGTGGCAAAATTGGCAAAAAAGAGATTAAAAAGGGCAAAAACCTTGAAGAAAACTTTTAAAAAATAGTCAGAAGATAGCAAAACTTTTCTGAGGCCTGACATTTCTGTTTAAAACATCCTTTTTTTTTTGCTCTTGTGTATTGTTCTAACATTTAAGACATTGAATTCTTGGTTTACATCATCTATAAACCATGATCATCAACATAATTCACTCTACATTTATGAGTCTATGTGCTATGTTGGCCAAAAATTTTTCACTTTTTCATGGTATTCTAATTCTTGAGATGTCCCTGTAAATGAAAACAGAGTTTTTTGTGGATTTTTTCCACATATATCCTTCTTTTTTTCCCCTCATTGTATGTGCTTTTCTTATTCAAAACAGGAATAATAATAATAAAAAAAACCTTATATTTTGTAATTGATATCAACAATTCTTAAGAAGGGGAACCTAAAAATAATGGTAGGATAAATCGCAATTGCATTACAGAGGGAAATCATCACAATAAGATTATTTTTGCAAATTGTTCAACCCTACTTTGGAGGCAGCAAGTTCTATTCTTAGAGACATAAAAAAAAAGTTATGTCATATGCGCCAGCTCTGACCCCCAAGGGAAACAAATAACACAAAACTGCATATGAGCTGAGGTGATCAAAGATTTGTTACAGAAACAAACGTAAGACTGTGCTGCATATAGGATTCCTTTAGATGGCATTTTTGCTCCATGAGTGGAAAGTATTTTAATTAATTCTGACGTCTTTCTGAGATTCTTGTATCACAGCAGAAGCAGAAACTAGGACACACAAACTGTACAACACAAAAACTGTTACAGGATGTCAAAAAAACTACAGATGTAATCAGGTTTGTGTCGATGTGTTCTCAGAAATCACTGACAACGTGGACCCGGCACGCTTTTGTTCCTACACTGTCTTTGTGCTCAGAGTAAAATTAGATGAAAGTCTCAGCAGGTTTGAAGGAATCTGACGGAGTTTAGTGGAGATTTGTGGAAATCTGTGTTAAGTGTAGGCATGGTGCAGGTCTTCAGGACATTGTTTGTTGAAGTTTGGCACCTTTGCTGCTTTAATCTCGGACACTTGGTTGATGAAGTCAGTGGAGAAGAAAACAGAGCAGCACTTTAGCTCGTCTGAGCTTTTTTCTCACTGACCTGCTTCTCCTCGGGGGGCAGCTTGCTCCACTCGTTGCCCAGCATCCTGGTGATCTCTGGAAAGGGCACGTCTGGACGCTCCGCCCGTAGCTGCTCCCGTCTGTCATTCATGAAGCGAACGTAGCCCGTCAGCGGGGCTTTGGGTGCATTGCTGTCCTTCATCGGCTTCTTCCTCTTCCTCCCTTTGGTCCAGCTGCCACGTCGAGGCTTCTGCAGAGAAAACACAAACAGAAGTGTTTTGAAGTTCGGGGGAAAAGCTGGTTATGCTTTTTGAAGAAGAAATCATTTTTTCCAAGCTTCACCTCATCTCCATTTCTCTGTCCGTTGTTGTCGGCGTTGGCTGCAGGAGAGCCAGTCTGCTCATCCATGACTTCTTTGACACCAGGGAGATCTAGAGAGACAAACAGTAAAACAAACCCTCTGTTATTCGGTGAGGACCAATTGTAATCCAGTGACAGAGCAAACCCTGAACATGCACTAAGGACTTAGTTCACGTGTCCTAACTGTGCACCAAAAGTGGATAATCATGACCAAAAACAAAAACTAGACTGTATAAGTGACCCCCACGAAACCTCAGACTCAACTTAACACCTTGAAGATTATCTTGTTCCGCTTTAACCCCAACTTTGCTGCCTTTAACAAGCTTAAAGTCAAACCAAAATTCACCTACCCCCTCCTAAAGGCAAATGCAAAATGAAACCATAGACTGTATAATCAGTGGACGTAACGACGTTCGGCTCCAACTGAAGCTTCCAGCAGATGCCCCGCCCCCTGGTGTCTGGCTGCAGTATAGGTCATAAGCCCCGCCTCCCCATGCATTCAGGATATGAGCAGGAAAAACTTAAAAAAATTAATCAAAAATTATTACTCCTTGTAGAAATGTTCAAGCTAAGGTGGTATGAAGATGTAATTTGGCGTTGATTTTTCAATCGCTAGCGGACGTTAAAAACCGAGTTAAAAGTTTCATTTTACGATAGTTGACAGCTGTCGTTCGCAAGCAGTTTTTATCGGGGATATAAGAAACTTCGGAATAGAGAGCCAAAAAAGAGACTGCACCTTTCGAAAGAAGAAGAAATAAATGTTTTCATTCTCTGGCTGCACAATGGCGGCCGAATCCGGCGCCAGTAATGGTTTTTTTTGGCTTCAAAATCGTACAACAGTGATAGGCAGAGCAACGCTGTCTATTCTAAATACAGTCTATGAATAAAACTTGCTGAATAAAAACTATAGCCCCTACAGCTACTTTGAGTTACAGGCCTGAAACCTTCTGTGCATAACTATCATACCTGGACCTACAAAAAACTCTCTTATGACCGAAGTGAATTCTGAACAGGAAGTTCATAAATTTGAGTTAAATGTCTAGAGTATGCATTTGAACCAAGCGGCAACCTCTGGTCTGAAAAAATGAGACACGGAAGTGCTAAAAAGCTGCTGTTCCTCTAGTGACCACTTGATGCTGGAAGTAACGGAAGTCACGTACACATGAATGCAAAAAAAAAAAAAAAAAAGGCGTTTTCAGAGCTGATCTTGGCGTATTTAAAGCCTGGTACAAACTCTGTCTCCAATCTAAAAAAGGGGCAGCAGTAACAGACGGGAGGTTTTTTTTTTTTCTATCAAAAGACCAGAATTTTTCTACACCCCTAATGCATACAAAAAGTTTATGATTCTGGTGAATTTATTCTGATAAAATGCTTGCCAGCGCCCCCTTTTGACTAAAAACTGCAGCCCATATGGCTACTTTGAGATACAGATCTGAATTTTTTGTGAATAACTATCACGCCTAGATATACAAAAAACCTTCCTGTAGATTTGGAACAGGAAGTTTGGTCAGGCGAGGGTCTGCTTATCACTGCCAGCGGCTTTGATTAGTACTTGATTTGTATATATCTTCCTAACGCTGAAAATAAGAGCACACACATTTCTGCCACATGTAGCCTGGTTAATCCTCTGGAGACAGGCTAAGACTAAAGCTTGGAGCATAATCACCATGGATGCAGCCAAACCAGGAAATAGACAGCAGACTTTCCTTTCTTTCTGCAGCAGTATCTTTCTCCGCCCCGTCTTGGCTCCAAACCTCCTCTTGGCCGGCCACATTTCCTCTAATAGAAATGTCTTACTGCTATCAATCACCATCGAGCAAAGGAGAGAAAAATCCCATAAGCCCCACCGCTGAGACACAAATGTTGCCTATTTTCAACAGGAAGAATTAATGTTGCGGCACTGCCTCGTAATTAGAGATAAGACATCGCCTACATGCAAAAAAATGCTTTGAAAATAAAAGTCCTGTCGCTGAACTTCAGCACTTTTCTCTTCGAAAAATTCAATTCAGTTTGAAGACAATGAAATAAAATACTACGCTTGATTAGATAATTTGTGGGCAAGTAGCTCAGGCTGACGTCTAAAAAAAGGAACAATATCATTGTGTTTCAACTCTGACCTCTAAACGACTGTGTGGGAAGTGAGCCTCTGTATCCTGGATGTGGTTTCTGCCCCCCCCCTGACACCAAACACTGTGGGAAAAGTCGGAGGAATAAACCAGACTACCACCAAAAAGCTCTTTTGGGATTGAGAATATGTGGGGGAAATTCCCCTAACAGTGTTACAGCAAAAAGAGACGGCAAGTTGGGGTTTCCTTTCAAGCACTTTTTGGCCTGAGGTCATATTTAAGTGATACTTTTATCACAAGTATAGTAAAAGATGCACAGTTACTACTTTATTCTGTTGTTGTAAACACAGCTTACTTTAATGTTGTCTACTGTAGTTTCACCATGACACAGATGAAGACCACAAGCTGACACTTGTTGGTCTATAATTGTTGTTTTCTTTACTTCAAGTGTTGCTGGAGTTTTGATCCTTTTCTTTTTCCTCTCATTGCACATTGAAAGTAAGTGAAATTGTTCCAGATTTCTGTGCTTCTATGGTTCAAAAGGGTTTGTTGCTTGGTACATGTTATGGTAAGCTTAGCGTGACCAAATGTCCTTCTTTTTAATCACAAAAGTATGTCCGAGGGGATTTTTATTTTTATTTTTTTACAACTCTTCGATATGTCCAGGTTTCTCTCAGCTTGTTCTTCAAACCATTGATATTTTTTATATTAATGAGACTTTCTTGGCCATTTTAAGTCAACATTTTGAGATAAAAGTTGTAATTTTGGGACAAAGTGTCAAAACTGTGGAATAAAAAATCAAAATGTTGTGATAAAAAAAAAAAATCAAAAATCTGGGAAGTTAAAATTCCTGAGATAAAAATTAAAAAATCTGAATAATAATAATAATAATAATTAGTCAATTATTTCTGATGGAAAGTCACAAATCTGAGATGAACAGTCAATTGTTTTTCCCCAAATTGTAGGATAATAGAGTTGAAGTATTTGAATAATTAAGTCAAATGAGATACATATGAGAGAAAAACAAATTAAAATATGAACTGCCAAAATTTTGTGATAAAAAGTCTAGAAAAATAAATTCTGAGATAAAATGTTGAAATTTTGACTTTTTAATCTCCTTATTTTGACTTTTCAATTCAAGTTTAAAAACATCTCTACAAAGCCAGTATTTAATTCTTATATTTACAAGTGGTGGTAATGGGCTTCAATACATTTTTCTTTTTTTTTCATTATAGAAAATCCTCAAGTCAAACAGAAAGGAATGTTTTAAGTAAATACACTGTTTTGAAGCAATTTAGTTGTCTTTAAGTATCTTTGGGTATTTTCAGGATCTCCAAGAGGATAGGGTAGAGTTCCTATTGTTTGGTTTTTAGAACATGGTCACCCTAGTTAAGCTTGTCTGAGCAAACATAAAACTAAAAATCCTTCTTGCAGCAAAAACCAGACTAATAAAGCTTATTTATATTTTTTTACTCATCTTTTCTTACCCTGTCTAATAAAACAGTAGTGCCCCCTGCTGGATGTGTGTGCACAATACGTGGCTCAATAAGAGCAATAAATACTTTCTTTTGTACTTTTCCAACAAAATAAGTGACTTTAAAACTGTTTCTTATCATTATAGTTTAGAGTCTTTAATATACCTTTCATGTTAATACATAAAACAGGCCCATATGACTAACGCTGTTGTGTATTTCAACAATGAAACCCCATTACTACTAATAATGCTCACATGAAATACAAGGCCATAATCGACAAAGGATGCTACTTCGTGCAGTTACAAATAAAATATGGAGTAAATTTATTAAATTTAAACCACGGTCTTGATATTAATCTCCTAAGACTGATATTTACATTTTCAAGACATTCGTATAACAAGCGTTATTCCTCAATGAATGAGCACTATGTAACAGCTATGGCTAATGTTTATGTTTGTCAAGCTGCATTTATGAAGCCCGAAAAGTGTTTTCTGAAGCCAGTTATTTTAAAAGTTGTTTAATTTAATGTTTTTACATTAAACTGTTCGGAAATTTCGATAAAATATGAACCAACGGCTCACCACACTTATGAGTTAACGTTTAATATGCTAATACGTAAGAGCGTCAATAACGTCATTTCTGACAGCAAAGCTTCATTGAAACCTATTAATAGAACAATTAAATTCTACTGTATCTGTAACTCATACTCATTTATGTCTAAAAACGTTTTATTTTCATACATTAAGACCACTTTAGCCTGCTCGGCTAACAGCTTTATCTTAGCAGCCAGTGCTAACAGCCAGCTAACGGTTAGCTCACAGACGTTAGGCCTCTTTAACGGCCGTTACTTCTACATTTTACCATTTGAAACCCACTAAATAACTTATTTTATGCGGGAAAACATGTAGTAAACACTGACCTTTAATAACGTTATCCGCTGCTATTTGTCAGTCCAAGTGATTTTCAACAATCAAAACAATACAGCGTCCATGTCATAGAGCTGCAACACATAGAACAGCATGCATTGTGCAACCTCGCCCTGCAAGAAGAAGGTAGATAAAAATCCCCTTTCTGTTTAATATTTGCCTTATTTTTGTAATTTTTTGGGCTTTGGTGCATATAAGATTGAACACTTCAAGTTCAGTTGTTTCACAGTTTATTTTACTATTGCCATATTTAGTGAGTAATATAAGTATCTAGGTTTGATCATTGAAATACACCTTACATTTGATAATAAGAGTAAAAGTTCCATTAGGATCTGCAGATAGAGCTTTGGGAGCTGTTCATAATAAAGTTAAAATTTGTCATGATCTTGGTTATAAAACGTACACAGCTGTGTAAGTCTTGTGTTCAGAGTTAGAATCAGAATAACTTTTATTGCTGAGTATCTTTAAGAAGAATACAAGGAATTTTACTTCGGTTTTAACTGTGCTCTCTCTGTACAAAGACAAGTATGAATAAATATATAAAAAAACAGCAATTGAGATACAAAAAAAACAAATACACATTTAAATTAAATAGTGCAATTCAAAGAATGTGCAAATACAACATGACAAACAGGCTGTAGTTGCCTTTGAGCTTAATACGTAATAAGTTATTATTATTATTATTATTATTATTATGACATGTTTAGTTCTAATGTTTATCAGTGATGGACTGTGGAAAGAAACTGGCGTCCTGGAAGGGAATAATTTAAATTTGTGGACAATTTCTGATAACAAATTAATTTTTTTTCCCTGTATAGCCAAAAAGTGTGTGTGTTGAGGTTCCTTTTTATGACCCAATTGTTGATAAATGCACAATTAAATGCCTTGTTGGGCACCAAAACACGCAGGAGTGTTCTCTTGAGAACTAAAGCGTGTGCTCAAAGTCCTTTAAGGGCCAAAACTCACACTGCATGTGCCGTCTTCTTCTTTTATCCCTGCCCTTGAAAATATTGGTGCACGTCACTGCCTGAAAATTTTCTCTACTTGCAGAAAAAATGTTACGTAAAGTCAGGGTGGGTCTGTTTTTATTTACACATGCAGCTCACCTGGTTAGTTTTTGTTGGAAAGGAGTAAAAATACAGGGGTACTATCAAAACACAATAATTAAAATGAAAATTTATGATAAGATAAGATAAAATAAGCAGCCTAAAATAAGAAAAAGAACAAGTAGGAGAAGCCTTAAAATTAAAACAAATACAAGTGTTAAAAATAAAAATTAAGATAGAGTGTTACGAATTAGGAATTAAGATATACATAAGGGTTAGAAATAGAAAATTAAGCTATATAAAAGTGTTACAAATTAAATTATTAAGAAATTTACAGGTGTTCAAATTTTAAAATTAGGCTATGTAAAAAAGTAACAAACAAAACAAGTGTTAAAAACAGTAACAGTTGTTTTGAATACACATTTGGTTGAGTAATGATTCAGATAATCAGTGATTCAGATGTGCCATCAAATAAAAGAAAAAAACCCAAACAAATTGTCAATAGAAAAGGAATTTTAATTCAGTAATTGTGCATTATAAATGACAAGAATATGACAAAACAGAGCAATACATATCTGCTTTAAACAAACACATGAAGCTTTTCTGTATGATTTGTTTCTATGGCCCAGCTCAGTCACCTTTTTCTTCTTGTGTGCAGCTCAGAGTCTCTAAAGCTGTTGCCTCCCCCTAGTGTCCCTTTTGTGTATTACATTTTTTAAATTTATGTTGAACATTCACAGTTAACCCTCTTGAGACATCTCCAGCTTTAATTATCAGACACAGTAAGCTCAGCAGCCACGTGTGTGTGTGAGAGAGAATGAATGAAGAAGACGATATCTTTCATCAGCTCCTGACTTTTGTAGGTCACTCCGGCATTTTGCTGCAAGAAGCAGAGCTGGCAAGCTTTCAGGCCTCTTCGTAGTTTGTGAAGCATCCCTTTAACGCCTGTAGTGCAGCTGTAATTTGTAATTCTGCCATCACTTCTTATTTCCCTGTCCTCTCCTCTCTTTGTAACTTGGTGAGTGTTTAAGTTCTGCCAGTACACGGCAGCAATAGCGTTGCCGGGAACCCTGGAGTACAATCAACCCCTGCAAGCAATCAGATCCTCATATTGCTCTGAGTACCCCCAATACATTGGTAAACAGTTTCATTCATGGGAGAAAAATGCACAAAGTCTGCTTTAATGCTGGTGTAAAACGTCCCTCTCAGCACGGCGTGGTCTCTGCGGGCTAATACGACTCTCCACGAAGAAAATTCACGATCATATTACCGTCCTTTTGGTGACAGAATGCACAGGATTAATAACAGCAGTCCCAGACAGGATGAAGTCGCCTAACTTGTGAGATAGAAAGTAAGAGGGAGAGAGAAGACTAATACTTTAATTCCAAATTAACAGATCGCAAATCAACACTCAGGCGGGAGTAACCTAACTGTAGCTGCAGTCTAATTGAAACTTTGATTGCAATCTCACCGTAATTATCCAGAGTTAATCCAACCTAATTCTCAGGCTCATTACACACAGGTTGGGTACATGCAGAGTTTAGGAAAGAAAGTCAGAGACAAAATCAGGACACTGAACCCTGGTTGTCCTCGCATTTCCATATCTTGTAGATAGCCAAATCAATTGTGGAGGGCACGAGATGTTATCCAGAAAAGGTCTGCTGGAGTTTCCCTGAAAGTGGCACCAAGAGAGAGAGAGGGCAACCCTGTCTGTGTGACCAGAACAGGTGTGAATGCACTCATCCTGAGTTTCTGCAATAAAACATCCAAAAACTAGCATGACCTTTAGTGCCTCCTTAAAATGTGAATACAACTTTTCCATGTGTTTTTCCAGATGACTATAATAAAAAGGTGTGCACAGACATTTTGAAGGTCAGGGGGAAAGATGAAGAAGTACAAACAGCCTCGTATTGCTCTCAAGAGAACAGTTTTGCACATTTTGGCTCCAAATATGCCACTTTAACATATATTTTGGCTCCCAAAAAGGCAGTTTACCATACATTTTGGTTTCTGAGAGGGAGCTCTTGTGTATTTTGACTCCCAAAGGGGCGCATTGGTACGTTTTTTGGCTCCTAGGAACGCACTTCAGTGCATATTTTGGCTCCCAAGAGGACACTTTTGCATATTTTGACTCCTAAGAGGATAATGTGAGGCATCTTTGTCCCATAAGAGGACACCATAAGGCATAGGGCATATTTTGGCTCCTGAGAGGGCACTTTTGCATGTTTGCTTCCCAAGAGGTTACTTGAGTACACGTTCTGGCTCCCAAGAGAACATTCTTGTGTATTTTGGTTCTTGAGAGGGTACTTAAATAAATGTTTTGGCTCCAAAGAAATTACTTTATGGAAATTTTTGGCTCCCAAGAGGACACTTTTGCATGTTTTGATTCCTAAGAGGATAATGTGAGGCATGTTTGTCCCATATGAGGACACCTTAGGGCATATTTTGGCTCCTGAGAGGGTCCTTTTGCATCTTTTGCTTCCCAAGAGGTCGCTTTAATAGACGTTCTGGCTCCCAAGAGAACATTCTAGTGAGTTTTGGTTCCTGAGAGGATACTAAAATAAATGTTTTGGCTCCAAAGAAATTACTTTATGGAAATTTTTGGCTCCTAAGAGGACAATCTTGCATGTTTTGGCTCCCAAGAGGTCACATTAGTCCATGTTTTGGTTCCCAAGAGAACACTTAAGTACATGTTTTTGCTCTCAAGGGTCATTTTATGGAATTTTTTGACTCCCAAGAGGACACTTGTGTATATTTTGGCTCCCAAGAGGACACTTTTGCATGTTTTGATTCCGAAGAGGATAATGTGAGGCATGTTTGTCCCATAAGAAGACACCGTAGGGCATATTTGGGCTCTTGGGAGGGCACTTTTGCATATTTTGCCTCCCAAGAGATCAATTTAGTACGTATTCTGGCTACCAAGAGAACTTTCTTGTGGGTTTTGGTTCCTGAGAGAATACTTAAATAAATGTTTTGGTTCAAAAGAGATTACCTTATGGAAATTTTTGGCTCCCAAGAGGACAGTCTTGTATATTTTGGCTCCCAAGAGGTCACTTTAGTCCATGTTTTGGCTCCCAGGAGAGCACTCTTTTATGTTTTGGCTCCTGAGAGGTCCCTCCAATGTATGTTGGCTCCTAAGAAAACATTTTTTTGGGAACATTTGGCTCAACAAGAGGACACTTGTGCATGTTTTGCCTCCCATGAAGTCACTTTAGTGCATGTTACAGCACCCAAAGGGGGGCTTTAGTCCATCTTTTGGCTTCCAAGGGGACACTTTAGTACATGTATCGGCTCCTAAAAGGACATTTTTTTAATATTTTGGCTCTTAGCAGCGCTCTCTAACATATTTTGGCTCCCAAAAAAACACTATATGGGAATGTTTGGCTCCCAAGTGGGCACTTCAGTGTTCAGCTTTCAACAACAGGGCCACGACTGACTCTCTACAACAATCTGATAATAGTAAATCATTTTCTGGAATTTCTCTTTTTGGGATTGCTTCATTGGATCACTCAATTCCATTTTTTGTTTGTGCAGTTTTACAGTTGACAATCTTCCTCATTTGTCCTGGCTTGTAAGAGATTATTGTTAAATGGATACATCAGGATACATGTGCTGTAAGAATGAGGAGAACATGTATTAATACTCAGTTATGACACTTTTATTCAAGATATTTAAAGAAAGTGTGTCAATGCCCTCAATCAAACAATGTCCTAAGTGCAGATACACGTTTTATCACACCTCTACTCACTTCATTTGCACTGTCATGGTACAGGAAGTGTTCTTTAATACTTATTCAAAGCATCCAAATTGAAGATTTAAAGAGAATAATTCCTCAATAGAGTGATATTGGTTCAGACAGGCAGCCAGGATTCTGTTTCTGTGCCAAGAGAGACGTCCAGTTTTCCTGTATTTCCAGGAATTACTTTCAAGAGATTCCCCACTGTTCGCTGTGCCCAAACGTGCTGGAGTTCATACAGTAAAAGTACAAAAGCAAGTTTCCCCGTGGGATTGAAGATGAGCTCAGGCCCCTTTTCAAATGTCTGGTAGCTGTGTTGCATTCAGACTCTGCTGTCAGGGTAAAAAACTGACATCTTTGGCTTTTCTACAATGCAGTTCTCCCTGCAAGACATCACTGAACATGAAAGAAAAAATAGCAAGTCCACTAGACTCACACCAAAGCCTGACATTTGGTTTTGATGTTTTAGATGGCTGAGAAGAAGAACTCTGCTCGAAACTCGGCTGAAGCTGCTCTGTTGAACTTTTTAACAGATTCAGTTCAAAGAAGTCTCACGTATGAAACCTGAAGATGCTTTTCAGACTTTTTTTGTGGATTTTTCTTCCCTTTTTGGTGATTTGCGAACAATTACACAAAGAGGTACACAAATTAGCTGTGGTAATTGTAGCTGAAGAGAGCAGAAAAAGCATCTGCCAATAATATGGTAATCCCTACCAGCAGACATTTCATATTCTCGCTCTCCAAGAGTCATGAATTAATAAGAGGTAGCTTTGCCCGTGGAATCGTGTTTGTCACTAATTGGCTCTCTTGGAGGACAGGAATGATGCAGGCCAACTGTTAACTCCCAGCAGGAGCAGATCTGGCTCAGTTTCTGCCCTCTTTTTTTGTGTCTTGGAGTTTAGCGCGGGTGGTCAGGGATGAGGAGGGATGGATGTAGCGTGACGCTGTCATAGCCTGGTCCTTTGTCAGCATCTTCCTGCAAAATCCTGTCGCTTTCCTTTATCATTCCTCTGCAGCTCCTTGTTCATGCAATAAAAAAAAACGAGTAGAAACTGTAGCGGTGGTCAGCTCTTTGTGTGTAGTGTCACAGCAAATAAGCGAAGCCATGAAAGCCAGGTTCACTCAGCTCTGAACCGGAGCCTCTTCAGATCCCAGCAGGCCTGCGGGGCACAGCATCCAGCTGTCCCGTGTACTGTTCTCCACCTGTCACGTTGTGTTGAATCATCCAGTGTCTGCCTGAGAAGTTTAGAGCAGAGGAGGGAAAGGTTTGCAGCCACTGGCCCTCTGCGGGTCGGCCATATGTCCTTGCCAGTCAGCCTGGGTGGCCTGGGAAGTGGCAAAAACTGAAGGCTTCAAAGTGTCCTCACGCCTCAGGATAACAAGGGTGGTAATGTCACATGACGCGCCAGGAGGGTGAGAAAAGAGAGGAGGGTTAAGGAGGAGGTGGGTCAGCTCCATAACAGTGATGCGATGATGGAGGATAAAAGTGTGATTTACACTGATGTGACAACATAACACTTTTAATTATGATCCCGAACACACGGGATGTCAGCGCCTGTCTCTGCATCACTTTTTCACAGCGCGAGGAGGTGAAGACGTGAAGTCTATCTTTATAGTTTGATGGTTCTAACATCTGATTGTCAGAACTTTAATATACAAGAGGCTGAAAGCAAAATTCAAAGCAGCAGCAGAATAAAGTGTTTAATGTTGGGACAGTCCCCATCTAAAAGGGAAAGAAATAGTCTGGGTTTCGTGTTTGTATTTAAATTAAGAGAGTGGGCTGAACTGTGCCAGTTTTTACATAATCCTCCTGTCGATTTGACCCGAATTAAAAAGTCATTTCATCATAACTTCAGTTTTGTTTCATAGAATTGCTCGAAGATTCCATGGTTGGTTCTACGCTATGCTATTTGCATGGAAAATTGGTTGTAATTTTTTTTTTCAAAGATTTGTTAATTAACACGAACATAAACTATACAAGTAAATCCACCTCTGATAAATATAGATGAAATACTACTACCACTACTACTTTGACTGCTACTACTACCATTACTACAACTACTACTACTACTACTTTAACTTCTACTACTTCTATTACTACTACTACTACTACTACTACTACAACTACTACTTCTACTCCTGCTACTTTTACTACAACTACTACCACTACTTTGACTGCTACTACTACTATTACTACAAATACTACTACTACTTTTTACTACTACTACTACTATTACTATTACTACTACTACTACAACTTTTACTACTACTACTACTTATACTAATTTTTACTACTACTACTACTACTTTTACTAGTACTACTACTACTTTTACTCCTACAACTACAACTACCACTACTTCTACAACTTCTACTACATCTACAACTTTTACCACTACTACAACTTATACTACTTTTTACTACTACTACTACTACTTTAACTACTACTACTACTTTAACTACTACTACAACTACTTAAACTACTACTACTACTACTACTACTACTACTACTTTTACTACTACTACTACTACTTTAACTACTACTACTACTACTACTACTCTTACTACTACTACCACTACTTCTACCACTTCGACCAATAATAGTAATTACAACAAATACTTTGTAATATGTCAGATGGAGAGAGAGAGAGAGAGATAATTACAATAATAATTATATAAGAGCACTCAAGTCCAGTTCTTATACACTTGCAGTACATCTACTTATTACCTTTCCCATTGTGTTTTTGTAAAATACAACAGTTTTGACTATTTTGGTTAAATTATGTGTGTTTACAGGATATTGATGCCATTAAAAAAAAAAAAATCAAAACACAACTTGCCTGCACTTTGACGTATACCTGTCTGTGAAATTATATTTATTCATTTTATTTATTTGGATCCCCATTAGTCACCACCTAAGTAGCGACTCCTCTTCCAGGGGTCCATTATTAAAGACATAAAAGAAAAGTCTGCACAAGTTTGGGGATTAAAAGAGAAATCCAAGATATAAAAGAAAATAAAAATTAGAAATAAATGACAAAACTATTGAAAGTGAGGTAAAAATCAACGGTTACACAGTTTACATGTTAGTCATTTGTTTCATAACAGAGGAGAAATTTCATTTGGGAAACACAAATAATTACAAATTGTCCTTCATATAACCCAATTACCTTAAACCATCTATCCATTTAACTTAATATATCCATACCTTTCCTTTTACGTTGGGAAAAATAATTTCATGGTGCTGTTCAATGAAATAAAGATACAAACAGATTAAATTTCTTGAGCTACATTATATTATGAACTGATAGTTTTCACAATACACGCAGCAGCCGTCGTTATGAGGCTGAGTTCAGATCATTTGAATAAATAACGTTATAAATTTGATGTGCATTCATGGGGAACTGTACAGACACACAGGTGGCATGTTCATTAAACACCACAAACACATAGATGTAGAAAGGTCATACTTCCACCACAGAAACCCCCGATAGAGCTCGTAATTGGCTCAGGTTTCCAGTATCCTGCAGTATTCATTAAGATGTTGATGAAAAATATATTTACCGCAGCTCCTACATGCCCCTGCACTTCAAGAATGGTAGTTAATATTAATACCAGCACGTGTTGTTTGAGAAAAGTATGCCAACAAATGCTACATAACAATGCATTCATTAGCTTCGATAATAACCTCATCAGATGAACTAGTTATGGTGAGATAACAGGCACGAACACACGGTACATCTGTGAGCGTTGCTAATATCACAGAGGACAAGAGCTCAAAGGGTGCAAGGGCTGTTGCATCATCTTGTTGCTATGCAACAGTCTAATTAGTCTTGGGTAACCAACCTGAGGAATCAAAGGAGTGTGATGTTGGAAATAAGAATGGATGAATACATGGGGGAAGTTTTTATGTGAGGGAGGAAGCAGCGCGGGAAGTTTTTTGATCCGACTTTACACCAATCAAACCAACCAGGTGATTTTACTGATTACTACCTGTGCTCTGGTTGAAAGTAATCAGGAAAAATACCTGCAGAGAGGTCCAGGTGCTTCAAATAAAAATCATGTCATACATAATCGAGGCCACAACAGCTAGAGCCAGAAAATCTTAAAACCTTCATTATCATCATCCCCTCAATCTGATTCACCGCGAGAGTTAAGCCTCTTTTTCAGATCATTTATACAAAATTCAGAAGAAAAAAAATTCTCTCACTCACTGGAAGAAGAATCTCAAATATATGATGATAAACGGAGTTACCTGATCAGAGATGTTTCTCATTTTAAAATATATACATTCCTTTGTTTAACCTGGTAAAAGCCTCACTAAGGTTAAAAGTTTACAATAAATGAAGGGCTATTGATGAGTATTGATAAGATTTTGTTGATACGAATGCAGTTATCGATTCTGATTATCTATAGGTGTCTTTACTGATCCTCCAATCAATTTATCCTGTGAATTTTCACAGTAGCTTTACAGGTTTTCTGTCAACAACATTTTATTGAGTTTATAAGTAATAATTATGAAATTAGTCAATAAAACTGAATATAAATAGTGAACATAGATAGTTAAATTAAGTAAAAATTTAAATAATAATCACGTGTCATGTGATGTCGATGTCAGGTCTAGCTGCTCCAACATAATGTAAAGAACTGATAAAGGAATAAGCATAAATGTTATGCATAATGCTAATAATGTTAATCCAATGAACCATTTTTAAATTTTATTCTGAAATCTAGCCAAAATACACACAAAAGCAAGGGTGTCCAAACTTTTACCCCAAAAGGCCGTATTGGAAACTGTGAAAATGACCAAGGGCTGGTGGCTCTTATGAACATGTTTGCTAACAGTGAAAGTTACAATTGAGCGCTCTATTTGAAAACTATTTCTTTTTAGTAGTTTCTGAAAAACAAACAAACAAACAAAATGGTTAAGTCAAACATGCTTGTACTGTTATTGCAGACCTTTGAGATAAAACCAAACTTGGGAAAAATACGGAACAATTTTATGGCAGGATTAGGATCTGGACTTTATCACGTTTGTTTATACGACAATTATAAAAAACATTTCTCTCTGATCCTACATTCTGAACCATTATATGCTTCATCTTTTGTCTTTTTTGACCATTTCATATTTTTAATTCAGTGTTTTGGTCCTCTCATGTGTTTTTTTTATTCTAAAAACTCATGAAACACATTTTGCATCATGCCAAATGCAATGAAACGTCAGCTGTAAAAGTTGTTGAGTTTTTGCAGATTGTACAGAGCTTAAGCTTTATAAAGTTGCCTATGAACAGTCTGAATCTTGGTGAAACTTTGCCAGATATATTAAGATTTATTTCAAGCACTTGACAGAAACTGGAGATGTAAACAATTAGAGCATGATTAGTTTGAGTGACAAAACGAACACATGGTAAGATGAGAGCTGGTGGCCACTTGGAAATAGATGGCTGGCCACAATTGGGCCCTGGGCCATAGTTTGGAAACCCCTGGACTAAAGTGGCTTCTTGGGAGCCAAATGTGCTTAAGTGCCCTCTCCAGTGCCAAAACACACACTTAAGTTCCCTCGTCAGAGCCAAAATCTGTGCTGTATGTGCCTTTTTTTTCATTCACCCCTGCCCTTCAAAATGTCTGTGCAGCCCACTGTTAGCCTTTAAAATACACATTTTTACAAAGCTAGAATAAACAAGCTCCTTTTTTAAATGTAGATGGTGTATATTTTCTATGGCCCGAGCCTTCTTGACCCCTACAAATTTCCATATTGGACAAAAAGGTTAACTTTTCCTGTCTTTAACTTAAATTTGAAGCGACAAAGTTGGTCAATTAGCAGTTTTGACCCCCACGCAGACTCTCCGGTCTCCACATCAAAGCGGTTCAACGTCCTGTGGATGAACCTGCGTGAATCCTCATAACAAGTCTCATATCAAAGCGCTCCAATCACCTGCTCTGCAACATCCTGCTGTTATCTGACCTTTACCGTACGATGATGCGCTGATTGAAATGTAAATTTAATGGAGCTCGCTGACCTGCATGATGCACAATTTTAGTTCATCTCTCGCGTTTGCATCTTATTCTTGTGTGTATTTTAGGACGGATAATGCGTGCTGCTGAATTTAAATCACTCTGGTAAAGAAAGACGCCCAGTTTATCACCTCTATGATGGAATTAGCATTTGAAACAGGTGCTCAAGTTTAACTGTAAAGCTCAAAGAAGAGCTCAATTCAGGGAGATATCAGGGGGAAAAAAAAACAATTTAGATTCAGATATGCTGCGAAAACAACAAAAAATCAATTTGTTTCTTTTTTAAGATGATAGGCAAAGAGATCAATTCTAAACATTACTTTTATAGAAACAATCAGAGCATGCTCATTCTCAAAATTGCCCTTCAATCATGTGTTTTTACAGCACGTTTTTCACAGAAACACACAATAGATGAGGATAAAACGAGCCAGATGAGACCTTTAATGCGACGCGGCCCATTTTCCAATGATTGCTCCAAAGCGACAAGACTGCCCTTTGTGTGGGGCTACAGAGGAGAGAGGAGGTGACAAAAGATAATAACTTGATGTATGACAATTCAGCGGCGAGCTTTAAACGTCTTATCTAAATTCGCGCACACTGACAGCGTCCCCAGCCGTGTCACGTTCATCATTTACATTTCAGCGCCTCGCAGATAATGGACAAAAGAGAATCAATAAGTAAGAAAATCTGACTGAATGAACCACGGGGCGAGAGCAACAAGCTCTGATGAATGCGCTCCATTTCCATGCATACAGTATTGACTTTGCAGAGAGCGGTCACGAGCCGTATTCACAGGGTTTATGGAGTGTTTTATTCAACACCTTACATTTGGTTACGGTCAGGTGAGAGAGGAAGGGAGTGCGCTGAGGAAAATCTATTTATATACCTGCAAAAACGACACAGATGAAACATTAATAACACACATATGTAAAATAATATATGAGGTGTTTACATCAGAGAGAGACCTTGAGAGCAGAAAGTTAAGGGTAAAAATAAACACATCATAGACATTCAGCAATTCATAGACACAAAAAACAGCTCTGAAGCCTTAGGGCAGAGTTTTATTGCATCTAGAAGAGATTTATTTGTCTAACTTTAACATCCTGCTATACAATCCAGACACTTTATTTTGCTGATGCTAAATCTGAAAACCAAGGATGTTGCAAAACATTTTTTTCAGAAAGTTGATTATAGCTCTTAAACTTTCAGTGTTAGGCACAGGAGAGTAGATTTGGTTTCATAACTGATCAAAATCTTGATAATACACTTTTTTTCGGTGTTTATTTCCTTGATGTGCATTGGAAAAACACAAAAAATGGAAGAATAAAGCTAAAATAAACACAATTTTACACAAAACAAAAATTTGGCTGGACAAAATTATTGGCACCCTTTTATAATTGTGGGCAAATCATTTAATTTCAAGCAGGTGAGTCTTGTTTAAACTCAGCTGTGGCAACTAACAGGTGCTGGTAAAGTATAGAAATAACACCTGACGCCAGTTAAAATGTATAAAAGTCGACTTGACCTTTGTGTTGTGTTGCCTTTGTGTGTCACACCAAGCATGGAGAAGAGAAAGACAAACCGCGGAGTGTCTGAGGACTTAAGATGCAAAAAAAGTCATACCAAAAACATTTGTAATCCCAACAATTTCTGGGAGAAATCGTGTATTTTCTGAAAAAATCCAGAGGTGCCAACACTTCCGTCCACTGTATGCGAACATTACATTTCTGCTTCTCAGACCCATGAAACTACATTTTTCAAAACTTCAATCTATTAGCTACATTTAGAGACACTCCCCAATGTCACCTTTTGATGATATCACAACTTTACACCCATTTCAGAGAGAAAAAGTGTAGTTATGAACAATGACACTTAAAACTTAAAACTAGTAGCTATGGAATGACACTGAAAATATAGCTTCTCGTGCAAAGACCAAGTTTAGTTTTTATACTCTCTAGGGCTTACTGATCTCGAAAAGTAAGGAGAAATAGAAAAAGAACGCACCAGACAAAAGCTTGGGTCTTAAGAGATTAAGTTAAGATTGATTTCCAGAGTTGAGGCCACTGCTTTTGTGGGATTAATGATAATTGTTTTTTTTAACAAAAAACATCCAACTTCAGCAGCAGACTAAGGGCCCGTTTACAGACAACGTTTCACAGCGTTTCACCCAAAAATGCATGAAAACGCAACAAAAAAAAATCTGCGTCTACAGTGGGGGACTGAAAACGCTGTACTACGAAAGTCAGGCCTGTAGATGGCGATATAACTGTAGAGAGAGGTGAGCTGATCATCTGGAGTTTATATCAAAAACTTCTTCTCTAATTGCAGAAATAGTGCAATAAATCCACGTTTTGGTAGAAGGCAGTCAGTAGATTCAGCAGCAGAAGAACAAAACTTTTAGTCACTATTGTTGTTGTTGTTTTTCAGTTCGTACCTGGCACAGTGGAGGCTTATTGCGCATGCGCAGAGCTGAACGTGACGTCAGCGTTTCCAAGTTTTCCCGGCTTAGTGTTAACACGGAGACAGTGAAAACCGCATTTTCAAAAAGTTCCACTCTGGATTCAAAGGTTTGCGTTTCTGGTTGGGAGGCTGAAACGCAACAATACTTTTGCGTTTCACCTGAAAATCGATGTCGCGTAAACGGGGTCTAAACTTTTTCATTGATGACTCCCAGCTTAGAAACTCCACACCCATGTTTACTCTCTTTTTAGCTGTTGTCTGTACCAATTTGATTTAAATTCTTGTGATGTATTCACACTCATGTGACACGTGTGATTGTGCATCATAAAACACTATTGATATAAATTATTTGGGGCAAAAAACCAAGTAACATTTTCTTCTTCTTCAAATACGACAACAACCACAGTCTTCTTCTTCTACTGTAAAAACAACAACCGCTCTTTCTCTTTCCCTCTGTCTGCCCTCTAGGTAGATTTCAGGACCAGCGGTTTTGAGGACTGCGTTTTGTACTTTCTGTCCACCAAAACATGCCATAGACAAACATGGCGACTTGTTATTTCTTCCTCATGAACAGGAGCCGCTGTAATATAATGAATATAAAAAACTTTTTCTTACATAAAAAGTGAATTAATATTTAATGGCAACTACTGTACACTTATGCTGCCAACTTCTACACACTGCACCTTTGACACAAAAAGTAAGAAAACCTGAGTTTGGTAATTAATTTCTTTGATACAATAATGCTTTTTGGTAGTAAAACTGTTTGGCATCGGCAGAGAAGATTCGGCACAATCCACAAACTCAGCTCTACTGCTAATCTTACAAATGCATGTTCCTTAAAAATAAGTAAAGAAATACTCTCCCAAACACGTTTCCTAACTTTCTGTGCTGAGTTTATTTGTTCTCTGCAGTGAAAGGTGGACAACAAGGCCATGCCAAGATGTGTGTTAAGTAGAAATTTAGTCAGTGTGTAACCTGAAATGGACAAGCATGTAACAGTTCCAGTTTAATAAATTCCTGTCACTCTTACAGAAACATATTTTTGTTTTATGTGTGTGTGAAGCAACAAGCTGCTCATTGTGACTGTGACAAATTCCAGTCATGGATGTCGTGTTGGATCAGAGACATGATTACATTTGGACGGCGTTTTGCATTGATGTGTGAATACGTGTGAATACGTGCGAGCTCTCCATCAAACAACAACATAACCTGAAGTGTGACAGCTGAGTATGTTCCTGATTCCATGACGGCGTGCAATCACATTAGGGAAATTCTCCCCGCCACATGATGGAGACGGTCAAAATAAGAGTGTTGTTACATGAAGATGTCCTCCCACTCTCACTCTTCTCTCCCTGAGGTGACACTGATGGACTTGTTGGGATATCAGCGAGGTCACCATCTGTGTACTTTAGCCAAACATGTATCTGCACTTCAAGGTGTTATATGCATTTGTTCCCCTACTGTGAAAGCAAACACACCGGCGGCTTTGGGGAATAGTTGTCCATCATGTCCTTTAATGTACATGATGGGCACTGGACGGCAAAGATGTGTCCTTTTAGTGCCTGACCTGGTCACACAACAAACACACACAGATGCATGTGACGCTGTTTGATGTGCAGCGAATGCACCGACACGCACTGACCTCTGTGCAATTCACCAGGTCCAGCACCAGCAAATGGCACAAACATGAATTTGACTTCCATGTGTGTCCAGAAACACAAGGAAACAACTTACGTGTCCTATCAGGAACCACAAATGTGCAGAGAAATAAGTGGCCCAAGGGGGTTTTTAATGGACTACATTTTTCTCTGAAAGAATGTGATTTCAAACTCGTCCCACTGCTGCGCCGTTTCTCCAGCCTTGCTTCACTAATTGGAGCGCACATGTGCACGAGAACACCCTCCACTTTTCCAACTCATGGCATCAAAACAGCTTTTTTTTTTTGTGATGTTATGCAGCTGGGCATGTGTTTTATATTTTCCTTTGCTCTCCCCTCTCTTTCCTCACTTTGACCTCGCTGCCAGGCCCTCCCTCTCAACCCCGGTTCCCCCCGTCCTCTTCCCCTCCTCGTCTGCTTTTGCCCGAGGCGAAGTCCTTCCACTTCTTCGCCTTGCTTTCGTGCAGCCGTGGTGTTATGCAGGCTGGTTGACGACGCGATTTAATTAGCAAGTCAGGCGATAAATTACCCCTGCAATTATAAGACAGCCCCTCTTTTTCAGTTCACGCCCATAGGGAGAGCTCTTTACACAAACTGCTGTGCAGACGTGACTCTTCGTTCGAGGTTTCAAACGTGGCCTCTCTCCTCTCCAAAATGATGTAAATACAGTTGTGAGTGTCCCTCTCCAAAGAGCCAAGCTCCATTTCCTCCTGTCTTGGTAGCAAACGAGCTTTATCTCCTGTTACAGGGCTCTGGCTTTGGCAGAGTACCAGGAAACGCTGTGGAGAGAACACACAGTCGACTTCAATAGCCCACACACGCGCGCAAATGCAAAAAGACGTGTTCGCACACAAACACAGGAAAAAAACGAAGCACCCAGCCTCGGTGTCCTTGGTGTTTCACTTTCTGCTGATCAGAGAGGACTTTCAGAGGTGAGCAGTCCTTCACAGGATTTTTTCCTCTTCATTCATCAAATATGTTCTTTGAGGATGATTGTTTCTCTTTTGAATCCCTCTTTTTAAGTGAATTAGTAATGATGATGACTCATGTTTCCAGCGCTGGTCTTTCAACCATGCTGCCGCACATAAAACTATTTCCTGTGAATATGTGCCTCATGAATTCTGCATTTAGACTCCCGTACCCCAAAGAACGGCTCTGGAAGACACATCCGCCTTCAGATGAGTGTGTCAGCTCAAAGTCTCAGGGTAGAAATGTCCAAGAAATGACTCATATGTGTCTTACACCAGGGATGAAGCTACACTCTGTGTCTTGGTTCATGTTTGTATCTTCCTTCCCTCTTAGCGTCTTGTGTTACGTGAAGTTGTTTGAGTGTTTCTGTTGTCATTAAGCTTGACTTCAAAGTCACCATCTTCTGTTGATGAAGAACAGTGGTTTCTAACCTTTTCCAACTCAGGGCCCACTTTTACGTCTCACAAATTTTTGCAGCCCACCTCTGACCCCATAAATACGGAGGCAATATAGTGACTTGTAAAGCCTGGTTTATGCTTTCTGCGTCCGCGTGATCGTCCGTGTGCTCTGCTCCGCCCAAAGTGGATAATTGACATAATTCTCACACTCACGCCCCCTTAAGCAGTCCCCCTTATGTAGAAAATTTCCCTTTCACGCACCTCGGAAAATTTCTAACTCCTGTGTTGAGACACGCGGAAAACATGCCGGCCAACCTGGAGTTTCGAGTGTCAAAAGTGCGAAATTATAGGCATTTATTTGATTCATCACACAGAGATCACTGTGATAACTTTGTTGTGACTACTCCTTGTGGTCACACGCTACAGAGAAGAGGGAAAGGTGAAAAAATGATGTTGTAAACCATGTTAACAAAGGCAGACTTCTTCTACTTCAGTTAAATGCACTGGAAGACATGTGTTAACGATACACCGCCCCCTGTAGTTTGGGAATGGAAGCAAGTGGAAAGCATAACCCAGCCTTTAGAGTCAAATTTGTAACAAAGACCTGAAATGTAGTAACTGGTCTACAATGCAGCAAAACTGCTGAGCCTGAAACATTACAAAAAATGTAACTAAACCACAATGTATTAACTCATAAATAATGTAATAGATGCTGATGTCAAAATGTGATAACTTTTACTTTTTGCCCACAATTTAACAACTTGTTACACTTAGGTCAGTTATTACATTTCATTACATTTTACTCCTCTTTTTATTTTCCATCACATTTTGGGCTAAGCACTTTTCATACATTTTTGACGAGTTATCACATTTCAGGTTTTATGACATTTTTTTATTACAATTTGGATCACTGTTACATATGAGGCTCTAACATGCCTGCTTAAAGGACTTTTTTATATATGAATATGTTTACATTTTCAGTATTCTTAAAAATGTAACTGGGTTTTAACATTTCAACCATTTTTCTGTACAATAAAATAATGCTATTTTGGAAATGATTTGGCGACCCACTTGCAGTACTTTCACGGCCCACCAGGGGCCCACGACCCACAGGTTGGGAATCACTGGTGAAGAAGAACTGTACGGTGCTGCAAGACGCAGACATGCGCAGAAGGAACATGGCTCACTAATTCTGTTTGTGCAAAATAATCTTTTATCAGTTTATAATAAGGATCAAATCACCCCTTTGAGACCAAATTGACCTTCATTTATTTTGGTTTTTGGTTTCTTGTTTTATTTTTTTTATTCCTTCCTGTCTGTATTAGTTATGTATTATCCTTGTATCTTCTATTATATATTATTATCTATGTCTTGAGTTGCAGTCATTGCATACATTTTCTTTTCATTTTGCCTGAAGTGTTTCCTGTTTTATTTTGAAGTTCCTGCTCCTGTTTCCTTCCACTTTTATTTACCTGTGTTACATTTGTGCCCTGTCTTCACAAGTGTTGCTCATTGTCTTTGTGTCTTATAGTGTTTCTTGTTGATTTTCAGTTGGACTTACTAAACGCTTCTTAAAAAAATCTGGTCTAAATTTTGGTCGTCCTCCATTGTATAGCTTTCAATTTTGAATGATAGTCAGCCAGATGCATCATAAAATTTAGGCCGTGGGGCAAAAACAAAGCAAAATCCAAACCAGTCTGTCACTAATGCAGATTATCAAGTCAGTATTTTACATTTTAAGTATATATCTTTTCAGGAAACATCACTCTTGGTTGATCAATCAGGAAAAAGACCCCAAGAAAACTGACATGACGTGTGATTATGGTGACTTTTAGAGTGGAACAAATAAATATCAGGGTTTATAACAAAGCCATATTCAGCTCTGTAAGGGTCGTTAATAAAGAACCGGAAACCAGCCTGATTACATTAAGAAGCGTTATTTCAAAAACCAGCAGGAATGCGTTGAATCATGTGGAAACGCTGATAGAATAAAGCTCAGTGAGGTTTCATAAAGTCACAGAAGCTCTGGTTAGTGGCTAATAATTGTCAGCGTGGACTGAAAGCCCACAGGCGCTGATCTGTCCGCTCGTCTGAGGGCGACAGTTACTTAAAGCGCTTCCTCCTGATAACATTTGCTTTACATGACATTTGCTTGCAACGTATGGCTAATCATTATGTTGACTAAGGGGGCTGTTATGTGGAGTATCACCACCACGCATTCACATTTTCTTCAGTAGCTGGAAGAAAATCATGTCAGAGTTATCGCTGAACAATTAATGAGGTGGAGATACAAAGTCCGGGCACACGTGACGGCTGCTATGAAAGCATTAAGGCGCTAAAAAGACCGGCCTTTGTTCATCCAACGAGGAGAGCTGAACGTAGCGGGGGGCGACTGAAAAAATGAGGCAGCCTTTGCAAAATAAGTCCAAGTAATCCATCAGATGCCAGGCCTCATTATGGCTGTGGGTACAGCATGAAAAGAGAGCCCTTTATCTGAACTTCCTCTTCTTATTAGCAGCACTCAAGCACAGGAGAGGAGCAGCCCCCACCTTCAGCCTCCACCTCAGTGCTGTGGATGGGGGGGGGGGCAATGCTCTCACAGAGACGCAAAGTCATTCTCTGGCCAGGTCTGTTGGCAGGTCTGCAAAAAACAAGAGGACAAATTTGTGTGTGTGTGTGTGTGTTGTCTTTGCATTAAAGCCTGTATGTGTGCACACGCTCTGTTCCAGGAGAAGCTCGATCGTCACTGCTGGAAATTCTTTCCCCAGCTGCTGCACATCCTCCCCCATCACTGACAGCAGCCAAACCCAAAATGGTTTAAGTGAAGCTGAGCAACTTGTTTTCACAGGAGAGACGCACTACGACTTTATGGTGGCGCATTTTTAAACATGAAGTGAAGTATCTGAGGTACAAATATGACAAGTGTTTCAACCAAATGTAAGATTAACAGAGCTCAGAGTGACCAAATTATTAAAAACCAAAAAGACGATCCACTACCCGGAGTCTTGGAGATATTGCAGAAATACCAAATGATCCCCAAAGACAACAAAGTAGCTTCATAAACCATATATTTCCTTATAACACTCCTTTTCATTCTGACGTGAAAATTGTCAGTAACGTAAACATAGATAATGTGTTGAAGCCCTTATTATTGCACATGTTAGGGTCAAAATTCCAAGATAATAAATCAATATTTCAACTTTTATCTTACAATTTTGTCTTTGTCTTAAAATTTTGACTTCATTGTCTCAAAATATCGACTTTTTATCTCACAGCTTTGACTTTTACGCTCAGGATTTCAACATTTTGTCTCAAAACTTTAACTTTTATATTTCAAAGTTTGACTTTTAATCTTATAACTTTGATTGTATATTCAAATATTTCATCTTTTCATCTGAAAATTTTGACCTTCTGCCCCAGAATCATTTAACATCCCAAAATATTAACATTTCACCAAAAAAATACTGACCATTTATCTCCTTACCTAAACTTTTGGCCCAAAATTTAGACTTTACACCCGTAATTTTGACTTTTATCTCAAAATTTTAATTTTTTTCGTCTCAAGATTTCCACATTTTATCTTAAAATTCTGACTCTGTCTATAAATTTTGACTTTTTTTTAATCAACCAAATATTGACTTTTTGTCTCACAACTTTGACTTTTAAGCTCAAAATTTCAACATTTTGTCTCAAAACTTTAATTTATAAATCTCAAATATGACTTTAAATTTCATTACTTTGACTGTTTTTCCCCAGTATTTCATCTTTTTAGCCAAAAATTTCAAGTTTCTACTCCAGAATTCTTTAACATCCAAAAATATTAACACTTCATCTAACAAAAGTTGACCATTTT
Organism: Thalassoma bifasciatum; assembly: GCA_008086565.1. Classification (NCBI taxonomy): domain Eukaryota; kingdom Metazoa; phylum Chordata; class Actinopteri; order Labriformes; family Labridae; genus Thalassoma; species Thalassoma bifasciatum. Next base: position 6,942 of record RPOG01003904.1, on the reverse strand, counting down.
CCTCTTGTAATTTTGACTATTATCTCAAATTTGGATTTTTTTTGTCTCAAGATTTCCACTTTCTATCTCAAAATTTGGCTATTATGAGCAAAAAAAATAAAATCTCAACATTGTTCACAACCACAATGAAATGAGAGGTACTTCTGTATATTTGCAGTTTGTCTGTAAAAGTGCATTTTGATTTCAGCATTTTCTATTTGAGTCTCTATTTAACTTATTTCAGCACTCTTTGATTTATCCACAAACTAGGATTTAAAATTCTGTGGGAACAATGGGTCTTTTTTCAGACTAGTCATTTGTTAATTGGTCTCTTATTTTCAAACTTCAAACCTTTTTCTACAATTATACAATTTCCTTTAGCAGACACTTTTGTTCCAAGCGACATAAAACACAAGAAAGAATTAAGGAAAGAGGAAAAAAAACCTTAGTAAGTTCAACAAAGTGCTTCAAGTTTGATTAGCCACAGGTGCTGACGTTTTTCTTTTTAATCTGAAGCCAAAACTAACTGCAACTAATAATTCAACGGCAACATCATTTAACATTGAACATTCATTATTCAGTGCTAGATTTTCACCAAGAGCCACATCTCAGAGCTTCTGGTTCGATCTTTCCCTGAGAACAAAGAGGAGACGGGTCAGATGAAGTGCCTCGGTTTTCCCTGAACAGTTGGATCTTCAGACATCACTGGAAAGTAGAAAGAGACTCCGTGGAGCGAATGGAGTTTGGTGATTCATTCCACTATTTCAACCCTCTCTACACAATGGACAATACCTCAGCAGGTGAAAAACCATGCTTCGATTCAAAACAGCTCTAAAGGCTGACATTTCTCCTGAAAATACTCCCTGTGTGATAAATGCAGAAAACTTGTTGCCTTGTGCCTTTTAAAGAAGCTTTGATTCTCCTGCAGCGCTAAGAAAAGGGCTTACTGCCTTCACTGCACGACAGCTACAAATGTAAAACAGCCATTGAAAAATGAGCCATTGTTTTCTTATGGTAATTGTTTAGAAAAAAAGACAGAGATTGTTAAAAACTGGAACATATTACATTTGGCTAAGATGGAGACTTAACTGAAAATATGGGTCAATGACAAAAAGAGGGTCTGTGGATAAAAACACATTTCTGAGAGAAGAATTATGTTTTCTAACAGATTTCAGTAGTTGACCAACATTTCTAAGTTTTTAGGTTCATTATTTTTTAGTGTTTTTAATTTGAGCACCCAAAAATGTCAGGTGGTGCAACCAAACATATGAAAATATATTTATATGTTCCTGTTATTTTTTCTGTGTGAAATTATTGGCAAGTATCTCTCAAGTGTCTGTAGTGACTCATACATTTTCATTTTGTGTGTTTCATTTCTTTTATTTGTGAATAAGATAAATAATTTGATGTTAAAATAACATTTCACATTATTACATTGGTTGTTCCACCTGACATGGAAATTGTTCCAGTCACCAATGAAGTGAAAAAACCTTTTTTATCAGTATTTCAGAGAAATCTACAAACTTTTCCACTTGGTCACAAATGTCATTTGGGCTCCTCTGGCTGATGCAGTTTCCTGTTTCCTGTTTTATTCTCTTCACTTTAAAATAAAAGTCTAATGTTACGGTTGCACCACCCTGACATTTGACAAGGTGAAAATTACGGGACAAAAGTTTTTTACATTTCTCAACAGCTTTAAAATTCTTTTTATTTGCAAAGAATGTTTTATTTAAAAAGGTTNTGTCTTGTGTGCAAAGGCCTCAAGGACTAAGAAACTATATTTGGTAACTTCTGCACAGGCTACAAAATGAAACATTCTAAAAATGTTAAAAAAGAAATAGTCTTATTCTGTCCTGCAACAAAATCTTAATGGTTGAAATTTTGAACTCGAAAGTATTTCAGTGACACTAATTCTTTGCTTTTGTCAGATATTTTAACTGTCAGTCAGAAAACATACTCTGGTATTGTTTGGTACTGTCATTGAAATGTAGGGAAATATTAATGCTAAGTGTCATCTTTTTGGTTGCTTATTAGAATCAAATACATCATTTTATTGTTGTAAAAACTCCCATGTGAATAAAGAAAGATGACAAAGCTTATCAATGCCCACACTTGTATGAACAGGAAATGTAAACCAGCTGAGTAAAAGACAAACAAAACCCAACAACTACCATTACCATTTAGCTCATGATAATAGCTTTGACTGTTGTCTTGTGGTAGCTTGTGAGTATCTAATACTGTCTGTCCTTTGCGTAGTGCAAGAATTTCTGTGTCTGGACTGTTAGGTCCATATACAAATGGCAAATAAAAACCTTGAACCCTTGAATCCTTAACCCTTTGAGCACCACAGTTTTTTCAATAAAATATTCAGCCTTGAACTCACCATGTCAAAAAGTTTTAGCTTGAAAATAGTTTGAGATAAAAGCATACTGTAAATGAGACAAATCATCAGTATGACCCAACGTTTGAGATGGTAGTAAAGTCACTCAAGTACAGAGCATCTGTAAAAGTATAAGGGAAGTCATGACTCCTATTGTGTCTGCGTTTTTTTATGTTCCTGCGACCCCCGTCCCCATCAGCAGTGTTTCAACAACTCATTTTGCCATCCCAGACATGTTGGATCAAACCATTGGCTCCAGCGTGTGCTGGTTGTGGACTCTAAAGAAGCAGCGTCACATCTATCTCACTGGACGCCTGAACATCCTCTTCAGAATCTGAGTCAGATATTACTTGACAAAGGGCTTCATGAAAGGTGAACAGACCCTAAAATTTGCTTTCTTGCTCTCTGCTATGCTCCTAAAGTCTCCTCAATTAGAGGGTGGTCCCTCTGTAAATTGGAAAAATTTGAATTGAAATTGCCCACAAATATTGCTCAGATTGACTCACAGATGTCCACCATCTCCTGGTGTCAAGTACTAACTACATGAGGCATCATATTTGCAGCTATGGCTTGTAAAATTCAGCAATATACCTTGTCTCAATTTTGAGACTTTTCTAACCCTTTAAGGGCCTTCTTGGGAACCAAAACACACACAAGTAAGCTCTCAGGAGCCAAAATGCACGCTTGGCACCATCTTGGATGCCAAAACGCGTGGTCAAGTGTGCAATTCGGACCAAAATTTCGCATAAAAGTGCCCTCCAGGGTGCCAAAACACACAAAAAGGCTCTTTTGGGAGCCAAAACACATGCCAATTCGCCCTCATGGTTGGCAAAGCACACCAAACTGCCCCTTAGTTTGTCAAAACATGATAACCTTTCCTCTTGGTAGTCAAAACTCTTGCTGCATGTGCCTTTTTTTTCTTTTTGCCCCTGCCCCTTAAAAAGTCTGTGCATGCCACTGCCTGAACACAGCAGCACAGCTTATTACAGCGTTGGAGCTTCCCACACGGAGCGTAACATCAGAGGAAAACGGCCACTGTGGGAATATAGTGAATATTGCTGAGTATGACAATATGAAGAGGAATGAGCCTATTGAGAATGATAAGCAGCACCACGCTGAGTGAGAATGACAACTACTTCATCACTCATTTTTGGCCTCTTGGGGATTTTCTGCCAAACTTGTGCTTTTTGTGTTATAAACATTAATGAACCAGAAACTTACAAGGGTGGTATTAGAGATTACAACAAAGTAAAAGCCAGACCAATTCTGCTAAATCAACCATTACATTAAATCTCCTCTTCATTCATTGTGGTGCTGTTTAAAGCGGTGCAATGCTCGGTGAGACCAGCAGAGGACAGTAGCTGACAGTCGTGGCGGCGCGTCACCGTCTGAGCCGTCCAGATGAAGGGCAGCGTGGTCTGTAGGACATCAAGGAATCCTGAAGTATGGCAGGTGGAGCGAGTAATGCCCGGGAAAAGAAAGGAGAACAAATGGCACAAAGACAGCAAATTAGCCCATCTCCAAAGATGAGGGGCTTCAATTATCACAGCCAGAGACGAGCCGACAGTGCGTGGGGGGAGTCGAATTGAACTTTTCAAAGAAGTGGTGGCGCAGCGTGAGGGTCATTATAAAAAGAGGGGCCGCCACTTGACAGAATGAAAGGTGGCAAATGGGAGCGAACTCATGCACTCCGAATACCAAGGGTTCTTTAAGGGCGAGCAGAGAGATGGTGACGGATGCCTTAACCCCTTAGTTCCCACTGGGGGGGGGCTGGCTATTCCTCTGACATCATCAAAGTATAAACGTCAAACATCAGAATGCTAGAAGGAGTTAGAAAGCTTAGGTTCTTTACATTTCAGTCGCTAAGTTTGTTTAACAGTTTTCTTCACCAATGAAACGCAATAAGTGAATTGGCCATCACAACATCTGGGACATCATACCTCACTTGGGGTCCTGAAGTCTCGTCCGTAGCCCCCACTTGAAATATTAACTCTCTTTTCCACCAGAGGAATCCAGAGTTCAAACATATCAAAAGTGTTGTTTCATCAAATTATTCCAGGTGATGAAATTTCTCCTGTAAAGTCCGTTTGTTTGTCTGTCTGTCGTGTCCGTTCTCATCAATAACAGCAGCTTCACAGTCTTAGAGCATTTCCGCCTCAATATGAATCTGGCAAAACTGGGTGTGTTTGTTTTCTTTAGGGTTCTCGCTGCAGGAAAAAAGTGACCCCATGGTTTTCTAAGGAGATTTCACTCCAAGACAGCTTGTGATGGCCAACAAATGCTCCCTGCTTGACCGACCAATGGCACACGGTGATCTTGCATAATAGCTCTGTTAGAGAGTTGTTTGTTTGCCATTCAGTAACCCATCACATTACAATTCACATGAAGCCAGCTGTAGCCATTTAGATCATTGACGAGACCTATTCATTTTTGTGCGTCTCCATTCACGTTGACGTGCACAGCAGACGACTTGGAACTACAATGGCATCGTTTTTGGTGAACTTTTTCACAAAGAGAGATAAGTTGACAACAAAGAGGAGACTGAGCACTGATAAAGCTGGTTTTGTTGGCATGGAGTCTTCACACGAGAGCATGGACAGTGAGTACAACTGCCTGGTGTTTGTTTACTTGAGACTCAAAACTCTACAACTTCCACAAAGTTATACTTAAAAAGCTTAAATTTCCCTCAGATGTAGATGACAAATGGGAGAAGTGATGTCGTAAATGTCTTGTATCTGGCATGAGGCATCTTGGAGTTAATGATTGAAAAGTTTGTAGTTAAAAAAACACAGAGATGAAAGGTGAGGTAAGGACTTTAGCCACATATAAAAACGTGACATTTCTGAAACGAGAGACTTTAATCTCTCAAATGAAGTGTCACTAATGAATTTTGACTTTATGGTTTTACAGTTATAAGCTCAGAAACGTAGCATGGTAAATAGGCCAGAATTGGGTGGAAACTACAGGGTTAAAGTCTATGTACAAGCATTACAGTCAGTATTTTGACATCCCTCATCTGCCTCTCTCTCCTTCCTTCTCTCTCGCGCTTTTTCTCCACAGGCTTTCAGATTTTTCTCTAATCAAAGTGGTGGCCTGGAGAGAAACATTTGGACGAATCATGGATGGATCTGCACAAACAAGCACAAACAACGCAACAACAACACACAAACGCTGGCTGTATATCATGGTATGTATTTGTGGGGAGTGTTTTTTCCGCGTGTTTGCATTCAGATTCAGTAAACACCTGTCATGCGAGTGCGCTCATCAATATGGTCCCATCATCTGCATGTCAAAGGTTACCAAACAAGCTCACGGCTGAGCAAGCAGTGGGATCAAACACGGTGGAGCAGGAGGCAAATCAGTTGACTTTTCCCCCAGACGGGATGACTACTGACAGCAGCTCACAGCCTCAATACAAACACACACACACACACTCACACACACTAAACAATCCTCCAGTGTTCGCACACACGCATAAATTTCTAGCCCTTCACTATGCATGCGGCTAATTGGGGCCTGATGAGGAAGTCTTCTTCACCAGCGTGGGGAGAGCGGCGAGGATATCGCCAGCTAACACAAATGGAGTCACAGAGCGGTCCCACAGATATCATCTCGGCCGAAAACCCCACAGGATTCTTCTTCTTCTTCTCTGCCTTTTCTTCAGGAGCTGGCATGGATGAACAAAAAGGGACCTAATTAAGGGTCATTTCCTCTGGGAGTCGGTTCGACTGGCTGTATTATTCACCCGGTCCAATATGCAGTTGGCTGCTTCAGGCTTTTACTCGGGTCCCACTTGAGTTCACAAGGTGTTTTAAGACTCTTGAAAGAAGCCTTGAGAACACACGGGGGGGTTTTCTTGCTTTGACAACTGCAAACATGTATGAACTTAGCCTTCTGGACACATGGGAATTGATTTGACCAAAGTATGACTTATCACATGATTACAACCCCGGTTCCAATGAAGTTCAGATGTTGTTTAAAACATGAATAAATACAGGATGCAATGATTGCAAATCGTGTTGAGCCAAGAGAGTTATTTTCAAACTGATAAGATTTATTGTTTTTTGCAAATACTCACTCATTTTGAATCTCCAACATGTTCCTGAAAAGCTGGGACAGGGGCAACAAAAGACTGGGAAAGTTGCTGATGCTGAATAAACATCTGTTTGGATCATTCCACAGGTGAACAAGTTGATTAGAAACAGGTGAGAGTCATGATTGGCTATAAAAGGAGCATCCCCAAAAGGTTTCAGTCCTTTACAAGCAAAGATGGGGCCAGGTTCACCACTTTGTCAACAACTGCGTGAGCAAATAGTCCAACAGTTTAAGAAAAATGTTTCTCAACGTACAACTGCAGGAATTGATGGATTTCATCATCTACAGTCCATAATATCATCAAAAGATTCAGAGAATCTGGAGAAATCTCTGCACGTAAGCAGCAAGGCCCAAAACCAACATTGAATGGCCGTGACCTTTGACCCCTCAGGCGGCGCTGCATTAAAAACCCACATCTTTGTGTAAAGGATATTAGCACGTGGGCTCAGGAACACTTCAGAAAACCATTGTCAGTTAACACAGTTCAT
>RPOG01003903.1:35482-53582 GCA_008086565.1 Thalassoma bifasciatum | reverse complement strand
GGGGGCGGGGCTTATGACCTATACTGCAGCCAGACACCAGGGGGCGGGGCATCTGCTGGAGGCTTCAGTTTGAGCCGAACATCGTTACATCCACTCATTATACAGTCTATGGTCCCAACACTCAGAAAAAAAACAACATCCAGTGAACGTTTGTGCTCCTCAGGTCAGCGTTTCGTCTCACCTGCCAGCGCAGGTATCTGTAGTCCATGTGACCCACAAACAGAGACTTGGTGGTGAAAGCGTACGGCTGCACGTCCACGTCCGCTCTGGTCACCTGACACAGAAAAACATGTCATTAATCAAGAGAGGATCAGCAGGAATTCAAAGGGACATAAACACCAAGGACTCAGGGCTGAATCCAACCCTCTGCTCTGACTCACCTTGTTGATGAAGCTGGACTTGCCGACGTTGGGGTAACCACACAGAAGCAGCGTCCTGGTGTTGGGGTCGATGGTCGGCAGACGGGACAGATGCTGACGCACTGGTGAAGACGTTCAACAAATACGCTTTAATATTTTCTTTCAGGTTAAGATATTAATCAGAAAAAGACACTTACACCAGAGAAACAGGTTCAGAGAGGAAGAAGGATTCAGAATGAAGCCTCGATACATTTTTACCTTGATTCTACTTTAAAAATATTCCTGAGTTTCTTATTATTTTGTCCTTAAAGTTTCAGATCAAGACCAAAAACTTTATCCCTTCTGTACTGTACTGCTTTAGAATTTGACTGTATGTCCTTTATTTATAATTGTGGGGTGATATTTTATCTGTTTGCAGATTTTATTTCATTTTGTAAAAGTCTGTTTTTATCCTTTTACACACGACTATTGTAATGTCCAGCACGATGCACTTTGACTTGATATTTTTAAGATATTCTATACAATTAAAAACACTTTGTCTCACTATGAAAATCCCTTTACTTTCAATTATTGCCAAATTTGACTCACTTTCAGAAACTTTTTGAATTTTTCCCCATGCCCAAATATTTGAAGAGTTACGGTAACGAGAACAGCTCGCACTGAATTAAATATATGATGAAGATTGAAACAGTTTGAGCAGGTGCAGGTGAACTTTAATACATGAGAATATCGTCAGCACAGAGGTGAAGAGTTTGGTTAACTCTGCCCAAGACAGTTACTGTAAATAGTTAATAACAGTAGGAACAGTCTAAGTTCTGCTAAAGAGTTAGTTAACAAACAAACTGTGTTAACAAACAACCTGCTGGAGTTTTAATGAGATGTGATTGAAAGTAGCAAAGGCGTCAGAGAAGAGGATAAATAAACACACGGACAGACAACACTGTTTCCTATCAGGGTTAAAATGAAGGATAAATAGAACATAAATCTGTGTCACCTTGTTCCAGATACTCCAGACTGGACTTCTGACGTTTCAGGATGGTGCACATTCGACCCAGAGCTGCTCTCTTCAGCTGTTTACACCGATACAGAGAATCTCCGTACTTCATCAGTCTCACGTAGTCCTTGGCAACACTGAGGCGGTCAAAAAAGTGTGTATTTAACAATAATCCAGAGAAAGCTACAGATCTCTGTCACAGCTTTTAAAATCCATCTGTATATTGGCGCTTTTCCACGATACAATTCCAGCTCTACTCTACTCGTCTCTACACGGTTTGGTTATCTTTTCCTCTAGCCCGACTACAGACTCACGGTGGGCGTGGATCTTATAACACAGCTGCGCTAAAGTGCTGCGCAGAAGTGCGTGCATGTTCATCTATAACGCCACACGAACATCATTTTGTACTAACATATGTGCCACCGTGGTCTTTAAAGGAAAAAAAAAAGCTTTCAAAAGATTTCATTAAAGTAATACAGCGGCTCAATGTGGGTCGTCATGACAACGGAGGTAAACAACAGCCTGGTGCTGCTGCACGAGGAGGAAAACGAAGGAGCTGCTTCCTGACATCAACTCTTCCCTGGATCCAGTGAGATCACTTTAATTTTTGATTTTTGGGCCTGGTATAGCAGAGATTTGTTGTTGATCAATCATTCTTCTTTGAACTGGTTTTCCTTTTTGGTTCCCTGTGGATTAATGGACTGATTGGTGCTTAAAGACTCTCGTGGCAGACAGATCGCTCCTGCACCGACCAACTTTGATTTAATTTAAAAGACTCTTTAAAGCCAACTATCTTTGCTGTTAACTTCTTTTTGGTTTAAAAAGGACTTTTAACTTCTTTAGGAATCATGAAGGAGCATTTTAGGGCTGTATTTTGTCTTCATTCAGTCTGGTTCTGTGCCGTCAGGTTTAAATGTCATTAAAAACCCGTCGCTGACTTATTCCTTTGCCTCTTGTAAGTGATTTGTTCAGAGTCAGAAGCTGCAGAGACGACATTCTCTGACCAATGAGTGACCGGCAGTCCGTCCACGTCACCTTTTAGTATCAGCTTTACTCTCTTAGAACCAGGGTAGAGTAGGTACTAAAAACTGGCGTCTGCCGCGTAGTACCGCGCTAATGGAAACGCAACACAAACCGGGTAGAGGAGAGTAGAGTAGAGCTGAGACGAGACATATCAGAATCAAACTTACTTATCAATCAAGTTCTTGGCGATGTTTATCTGCCCCAAAGCCAACTTATAATGATCTTTGTCGTACAGAACGTTCATCAGATCGGCGTAGAACGGGTGGATGTCCTACAGGAAAAAAGAAACACATCACCACTTTAAGCACGCTGTGTGAAACATTAGTTTAGAAAAACGTTTACTCCGTTCAGGAAGGAGATTTCTGCGCACGCTCACTTACGTCCAGCTTGGGGAAGTCGGTGAGGATCTGAGTGAGACGGTCGTGGTAGTTCTGCTGAGTGAACTTCACCTTTCTCATGTAAAAGTGTCGGATTCTGTGGATCTGATAGTGTTTGTGCACAACCGTGGGAGTCTTTCTTTGTGTTTTGGATAAAGTGATGTCGATGAAATCCTGCAGAGAGGGAACATAAGTCACGTTAAGGGACAGAAAACACAGTTTGACAAAATGTCAGGTGGTGCAACCGTCCTGACAAGTATCCACAGTAATTAAACTCTAACAATTGAATGTCAGTTATTGTAAATGGAAATTAAAAATACAGTGGCATTATTTTATGCTTGAACCTTTTTAAATAAAACATTCTTTGCAAATAGAAAGAATTTTAAAGCTGTTGAGAAATGTAAAAAACTTTTGTCCTGTAATTTTCACCTTGTCAAATGTCAGGGTGGTGCAACCGTAACATTAGACTTTTATTTTAAAGTGAAGAGAATAAAACAGGAAACAGGAAACTGCTAGTCGGTCTCCTCGGGTTTACTGTAAACACTGGTTCACCTTTTCAAACATCTAAAGAGAGAAATACTGATAAAAAAGGTTTTTTCACTTCATTGGTGACTGGAACAATTTCCATGTCAGGTGGAACAACCAATGTAATAATGTGAAATGTTATTTTAACATCAAATTATTGATCTTATTCACAAATAAAACAAATGAAGCACACAAAATGAAAATGTATGAGTCACTACAGACACTTGAGAGATACTTGCCGATAATTTCACACAGAAAAAATAACAGGAACATATAAATATATTTTCATATATTTGGTTGCACCACCTGACATTTTTGGGTGCTCAAATTAAAAATACTAAAAAATAATGAACCTAAAAACTTTGAAATGTTGTTCAACTACTGAAATCTGTTAGAAAACATAATTCTTCACTCAGAAATATGATTTTATCCATTTTCAAAGAACTTTTTAAAAATACGATTTTTGACCCTCTTTTTGTCATTGACCCATAACCTAAAACACTGAAAAAGGCTTAAATATATAAAAACTCTGAGTTTTCTCTGTCCTCCAGCTCAGCACGTGTTTCTCTCAGTCCCTTCATGTTTTTCTGTTTCTTCTTCTTCTTCGCGCTGTCTGATAAAAACACACACAAACATCAGACCTTTAAAAGTCTAAAAACCTGAAAATAAACTTACCTTAGCGGTGGGAACCACCATAATCTTCTTAAAGTTATAAAGTGCCATTTTGTCGACACGTTGTGATCAGCCGACGGCACAGGGAGAAGGAGCGAGTACCGGAAACGGGTCTGACTGTGTTTCTGACGGGTTTCCTCACAGCGCCCCCTAAAGGCCAAACACCGACAGAGCAGAAACAAAACACCACCACTCTACATTACATCCTTTTTAATTCTTTTATTCATTTAATAATTAAAATTGTGAGCTAAAACTAACATGACGTTAAAATCGATGACACTCAAATATAAAAATAACTAAATAAATGAATAGATAAATAAAAAACAAATTATATAACTATCAAAAAAAAAATCTAAATTGGAGGGACATTTTTTTAAATTTTGCCTTATTTTTTCCTTTGCATCAAGGCAAAAAATACTAAACAGGTTTTTTTTTATTTTTTATTTTGTATTATTTTATTTTCAGTTTTTCAGAGAATGTCTACAGGTTTTTTTTTTTTTAAACTTTATTTTTGAACCTTTTCAGTTTACAGAACACATAACAAAACAACAATCCCACCCACCCACTCCCAGATGGCCAACGAAAGAAAGAGAAAAAAAAAATTAAAAAACATCTATTGAAATATACACAATAATCGTAATAATAATAATAATAATAATTATAATAATAATACATTTTATTTAAGGATGCCTTTCATGGCACTCAAGGTCACCTTGCAAGAATAAGTGCATTAAAAGATGACTAAAACAGATATAAAACAAGCATTACAATATAATGCAATATAAAACAATGAATTAAAATACAAAACAGTGCAATGGTGGTGAAAGGTCAGAGGGAATAATATACAAATATATAGAAATATTCACAATAATCGTAATAATAACAACAATAATAATTGGAGTACATAAAATAATAACAAGTAAATACACACTTATTTTCAGAATGATGTAATGTACGACGGAGAAAATATTCACATTCCTACACATATACATTTGCAAGTACATGGATATGCTCAACCTCACACACACACATATATACATGTATGCACATACAAACATGCCCCCAACCACACACTGAATAGATAATAATAATTTTTAAAAATTAAGTTAACGAAACAAATAAATAGTTAAGTACAATATAGTAATAGTAGGAAAATAATACTAATAATACGTTTTTTTAAGGTATTTGATCTATAAATTTGTATCAGTTCTTTTATTGTTTGTTAAAGTTAAGTGCCTAGAAAGTTGGGGGGAAAAAAACGCAACCAAATATAAACTTTAACATTAAAATTAAAGTTTCAATTAATTTTTAAATGCTTATCTTAGATATATGTGTGTTTTTCCAAGTTTCAATTTTTCCACTTTTTGTTTAATCAATTTGAACTGAGTGAATTGAATTCATTTATTCTCTTTTAATTTATATAATAAAGTTTTTCTCATTCATTCTAGATTGCATCGTTTAAGTGTTTGAATTATTTTTTCTGATATATGCGTAGATGTATTTATTTATATTTGTTTGACGTCGTCTTTATTGTTTTTGGTATCTAATATCAATATATATTTTTTCATTTAAATTTTACTTCTAGTGTTCAAGTTTTTAAATGTAAAGTTAGAGTTTTATTATTTCAAGTGTTATTTTCTATTGTACTGAAACGTGGGGTGATTGTAATTTTATCACCATATATTTTTTTCTAAATATTTTACATGACTCTTCTCACTAATAGCTGTTGTTTTTTCTCCCTGTTCTTTTGTGGAGCACTTTAGGCAGCATGTTTAAATGTTTGCCAGGTGCTTTTTAAATAAAAATGACTTTAAAGAAGCTGGGGATAGTGTTTTCTACTCCGGCTACTTTAAATAAGGATAATTAATTTATAATAAGATTTTTAAAAAACATTTTTGTAAGGTTTGGCTTCTTAAACAGTGTAAAGACTAATTTCTGACATCACTAACAAAGAGTCTGATTAAAGCGATGTGTTTGTTGTGATCCGCGCCGATAAAGAATCAGCCAATCAGATGCTTCCTTTGGCTCCGGAACACGCCCACTCCCGCCGATCACGAGTGGCTCCGCGTGCGCCCACAGCTGGTCTCGACCAATCAGAGCGGCCCGCTGTGAGCGCGAGGGAGGAGGAGGAATAAAATGGGCGGGAGCTCGAGCTCAGTGACAGCTTCGGGTTCGGTGCTGCACCAGAGAGGGCGGGAAAAGGAGAGCTCTCACTCTGCTGGAAAACACTGGGATTGAAATTATACTTAAACACATACAAGTACATTTGGCTTTTAGAAATCATCTCAGAACTTTCATTTTCACATTATCATTGTCACAAAAAATGTGCTATATATTTTAGTGGGACTTCCTGTGTTTCCATGTGGTTTTATTTCTGCTTGGATAAGCTTAACTGGACTTTTCATTGGAAAATTGTTTAAATGTGGCACTGCTATTTAAATTAAATATGATAATGTTTTCTACATTTTAATCTCCTGCTGTTCTCCTGGCCCTTCAACATTAGCACAAACAGCCCCTGTTTTAGCCTTTAGCTGGTGCTGTATCGCTCTCCTGTTAAGCTTTCCTCTGCTTTTCTGTGTCTTCTCTGTCAGACACTCCAGCTTCTGTTTCCACTTTAACTACTAAATAAACTACAGAAATGGTTTTCATTTCAATGATTTTAACAATGTTTAAATGTGGCAAATCTGCCATTTTAAAACTCGCAAATGTGCTACATTCATACTACCAAATTTGCTATGTTTAACCCTCTGACGCATGAATTATAAAAGTCAGTGTCAGGATTTTTCCCTTGAGTGTTTTTGTTTGTCTTAAAGCATGAAAAAAAGTTTTCCATTTCTGTTTTTTCAAATATTTGTAACTGAGCATTCAACTTAAAACAGTTTGTACTTAATGTAAATGACTTTTTTTTGTCTGACTTTTTTTCTTTTATTGATAATTTCATAAATACTCTTTTTTAATGCTTTGTGAAACATTTTAACTCTCTTTTATCCATTTTAACACTGAATAATTTATAGTTGGGTCAATGACGTGACGTCCCTTTTTTTGTCTGAGTGCAATATTTCCTTCCATCATGAATTGAGTATTTCATCACATGTATTTCTTTATTCTATGAAACCTGTGTTATTTGAACACATCTTTAAACTATTAAAATATAACATGTTTTTTTGTGTTTTGGTTCCTCAAACCCCCAAAATGTCAGGTGGTGCAACCGTCCTGACAAGTATCCACAGTAATTAAACTCTAAAAATTGAATGTCAGTTATTGTAAATGGAAATTAAAAATACAGTGGCATTATTTTATGCTTGAACCTTTTTAAATAAAACATTCTTTGCAAATAAAAAGAATTTTAAAGCTGTTGAGAAATGTAAAAAACGTTTGTCCCGTAATTTTCACCTTGTCAAATGTCAGGGTGGTGCAACCGTAACATTAGACTTTTGTTTTAAAGTGAAGAGAATAAAACAGGAAACAGGAAACTGCATCAGCCAGAGGAGCCCAAATGACATTTGTGACCAAGTGGAAAAGTTTGTAGATTTCTCTGAAATACTGATAAAAAAGGTTTTTTCACTTCATTGGTGACTGGAACAATTTCCATGTCAGGTGGTACAACCAATGTAATAATGTGAAATGTTATTTTAACATCAAATTATTTATCTTATTCACAAATAAAAGAAATGAAACACACAAAATGAAAATGTATGAGTCACTACAGACACTTGAGAGATACTTGCCAATAATTTCACACAGAAAAAATAACAGGAACATATAAATATATTTTCATATATTTGGTTGCGCCACCTGACATTTTTGGGTGCTCAAATTAAAAATACTAAAAAATAATGAACCTAAAATCTTTGAAATGTTGGTCAACTACTGAAATCTGTTAGAAAACATAATTCTTCNGAGTGCAATATTTCCTTCCATCATGAATTGAGTATTTCATCACATGTATTTCTTTATTCTATGAAACCTGTGTTATTTGAACACATCTTTAAACTATTAAAATATAACATGTTTTTTTGTGTTTTGGTTCCTCAAACCCCCAAAATGTCAGGTGGTGCAACCGTCCTGACAAGTATCCACAGTAATTAAACTCTAAAAATTGAATGTCAGTTATTGTAAATGGAAATTAAAAATACAGTGGCATTATTTTATGCTTGAACCTTTTTAAATAAAACATTCTTTGCAAATAAAAAGAATTTTAAAGCTGTTGAGAAATGTAAAAAACTTTTGTCCCGTAATTTTCACCTTGTCAAATGTCAGGGTGGTGCAACCGTAACATTAGACTTTTATTTTAAAGTGAAGAGAATAAAACAGGAAACAGGAAACTGCATCAGCCAGAGGAGCCCAAATGACATTTGTGACCAAGTGGAAAAGTTTGTAGATTTCTCTGAAATACTGATAAAAAAGGTTTTTTCACTTCATTGGTGACTGGAACAATTTCCATGTCAGGTGGTACAACCAATGTAATAATGTGAAATGTTATTTTAACATCAAATTATTTATCTTATTCACAAATAAAAGAAATGAAACACACAAAATGAAAATGTATGAGTCACTACAGACACTTGAGAGATACTTGCCAATAATTTCACACAGAAAAAATAACAGGAACATATAAATATATTTTCATATATTTGGTTGCGCCACCTGACATTTTTGGGTGCTCAAATTAAAAATACTAAAAAATAATGAACCTAAAATCTTTGAAATGTTGGTCAACTACTGAAATCTGTTAGAAAACATAATTCTTCTCTCAGAAATATGTTTTTATCCATTTTCAAAGAACTTTTTAAAAATAAGTTTTTAGACCCTCTTTGTGTCATTGACCCTTGTACCTGAAGTATGTGACAGCCGGATCGCAGACGCATCCTGCTCCTCTTCGTTATCGAGGATCTTTGAGCTGCTCACTCACCAAAGGGAAAGGAAACGGCCACTTCTCCATTCCTCAACCCCCCTCTCGCTCATCTTTAGCCGTTACGAGCGTTGGATCGATCGGAAGGTTGAAGACGGTTCCCCCCTCGGTTCCAGGGCTCCTTTTTCTTGCCTCCCCCTCCCGTTGAGCCCGCAGTTACCGTGAGGAATCAGAGATTTTCCGGATCGATCGAAGCTCAAAGTTGATCGGAAAGCTAAGGCTAACTCTCGGCTAGCTCACGCGCTAACTAGCTCTCAGCTCAGCTCGGGGGAGGGAGTCCATTTTCACTTTTCTCACAGGGGGCGTTGTTTTTTGGGCACTACATTGAAGCTGGTGGTGGCTGCCCCCCCCGGACGCTGAAGAGTATCCGCGGTGAGTTAGTGCGGACTGAGCCCGTTGTTGTTCTTAGCTGTGAAGAGGCTGCTAGCTCTGCTCTGCGTATTTAGCCTGGAAGCTGAAGGCCTCAGTCCTCCATCAGCTGCTGCCCCCCCCACCACAGGATTCGCATTGCCGTGCAGTGAGTTGACAGGTGAGTAAAATAACTCCTCATACACTCATTTAGTGCTTAAGAACACAGCAAACACACAGAGAAACACTGCACTTCATCTGCCTGGAAGTGTCAGGCTTCGTTAGCTCGATGCTAACTGGATATTAGCCTGATTCAGAACATTTAAGGGGGGGGGGATCACGCCGGAGGTCGCCATCTTTCATTGGATGCTGCTGCAAACCAATGAACCAGACACGGCTGGTCCAAGCCAGGGGCGAGTCCAGAGGGGGGGCCAGGGGTGGCATGGTCCCCCCTCCTCCAAATTTGATTGGTTAAGCCCATTGACTGTATATAAAATAAACAGCGTGCTACGATTTTGAAGCCAAAAAACCCCTTTTCTCTAGCCAAGTCTGCGCAGTAGAGAATTTCCGGTGGAGCCAAGTAAAAAAGAGAAATAAAAATATTTATTTCTTCTTCTTCAGAGGGTTTAGTCTCCTTTTGGCTCTTTCCCGAAGTTTCTTATATCCCCGGTAAAAACTACTCACGAACGGCAGCTGTCAACTATCGTAAAACGAAACTTATATCGTGGTTTTTAACGTCAAATAACTAATGAGAAACTAACTTCTCAGAAAAAAAACACCTGAACACCATGCAGCCAGATGACATCATCATACTACCTTAGAGTAAAGATGAGAGAAACGTTTCTACGAGGTATCGTAATTTTTTAAAGTTTTCCCGGCTCATATCTGGAATACATGGGGAGGCGGGGCTTATGACCTATACTGCAGCCAGACACCAGGGGGCGGGGCTTATGACTTATACTGTCGTTACGTTCACTCATTATACAGTCTACTGTTTTTACCAGCTACATAAGAACGATAGTAAAATCTCTCAAAACATCTTAGTTTTTTTAAATTTTGAAAAAATATTTTCACCTGTAGGCCGCCATTGTTGTTTACGCCGCAGTAACGTCTGGGTAGTGATGTCATATGGTTGCACCGGGCTGGATCTCATACAGGATCATATAAGTCCTGGAGCGGACTTCAGTGGTTTCCAGAGGAAGTTTTGTGGGTTTGTGTTGGAAAATAGTCGGCACAGCATTTGGCTTTAGTCTCCGTTTATAATGACCCACACCTGTCAGCTCTTTCATCAGCATGGGCCGGCTAAATGCAGCAAATGCTTCTGGGGAGAAGTGGCCAGAACATAGCCGCGGCTCCATGGGAAGTTGTTTACGCCCACAAGAGATTTCCCACAACTTCCTTCTTTTCTTGTCTTTTGGGAAGCTGTGCAGACGAACATCAGTCTCCTTGTTTCCTTTGGACTGAAAAGTGCACCCAAAAGCAGCCACATGTGGCATTATTATGTTTTTTCCCTCCTCAAACCTCGTGACTTACGGCGACTAGTAGTGAGTAAACGGCCAAATCCAGATGCACCAAGCAACCAATCTACGTCATCAACCCAGAATGCATTGCTGTAGTAAAACAATGGCTGGAAGGATAGAAACTGTGTTTTAAACTGTATTTTTTTTAAAGAAAAACCAATTCGTTATGTCTTTAACAACAAATTCTAGTTTGAGACAAACATTTAAGCAAATTCATGCCTGTTAGTCCTTACAGTCGGGGTTCCCTTTAATATATCATGATCTTCAGTTTGCCAGCCTGGAGCCTGTCAGATATCTCAATTGTGATTGGCTGTTTGTCTTTTGTACTTGTGGTGAAGTCACCGAATATTTACCAGATGGAAGTATTATCTCCAACATCATCTAAGGCCACGTTTACACAGGGACGATACCGGGTAAATCTGACAGAATACTTTGTCCGAAGGGTCTTTTGTTTACACGGTGACGGCGCTGTGGGGGAGTAAATCCGCAAGAATCTCAAGACTCCCTCCAGAGTGGAGCGTTGTGAAGACTATCGTGGTTACGTCCCCGTCCAAACGGCAAAAGATGTCACGTCGCATACCTATTTACGTCACACTCAGGCAAAGAAACACGTCTGACTACCTCGACCCCGCAGCTCTGGTAAACGTACAAGAGTCGTTTCAGCAACTGTGCAGATATTTTACAGATACCTCAGACGAACAAAGGTGTGTTTACAACCACCACCAATATTTGATGTAACCGATGACTGTATATAGAATGGACAGCGTGGCTCCGCCTGTCACCGTTCTACGTTTTTGAAGCCAAAAACCCGTTTCTCTAGCCGCCATTGTGCAGCCAGAGTCTGCGCAGTAGAGAATTTCCGGTGGAGCCAAGTAAAAAAGAGAAATAAAAATATTTATTTCTTCTTCTTCTTCAGAAGGTTTAGTCTCCTTTTGGCTCTTTCCCGAAGTTTCTTATATCCCCGATAAAAACTACTCACGAACGGCAGCTGTCAACTATCGTAAAACGAAACTTATATCACGGTTTTTAACGTCCAATAACTAATGAGAAACTAACTTCTCAGAAAAAAAAACACCTGAACACCATGCAGCCAGATGACATCATCATACCACCTTAGTGTAAGGATGAGAGAAACGTTTCTACCAGGTATCGTAATTTTTAAAAGTTTTCCCGGCTCATATCTGGAATACATGGGGAGGCGGGGCTTATGACCTATACTGCAGCCAGACACCAGGGGGCGGGGCTTATGACCTATACTGCAGCCAGACACCAGGGGGCGGGGCTTATGACCTGGAGAAAACTTGAAGAAGATACGCCACTTTTGCATCTACAGTTTTCATCTTCTTCGTATAAATGTAGCCTGTGATTCACAATCGTAGTAAACATAAGATCAATGACGTTGATGAAACACGTGCTGAGCTGGAGAAAAGATAAAACTCCGTGTTTATATATATTTAAGTCTGTTTCAGTGCTAAGTTATAACATTATATCAAACAGAAACACAGAGAAACTTTCACTTTTAATATCTGTTTTACACCAAACCTCTTTGGAAAATTTAAGATTTATGTATCCCCTATTATTAAATATTTCACCTGAGGAATTGTCTGTCTAATCCAGAATGAGTCACACACAGAGCAGCAAATATTCTTATCTCTCCAACATTGATGTTCTGTAAACTTCCTTTTGTCTTCATGTAAATTTGACTCATTTTTAAAAGTTATTTTGTTATAACTTTGCTTTTCTGTCATAAAATTGCTTGAAAATCACACGGGTAGTTCCACGCCTGCTATTTGTATTTAAAACCAATTATGACCATTTTTTTTTTTACAACATTTAGAAAACAAAACTCGAATCAGACACTACAACAATAAACATAAAGGTAAAAATAACCCAAAACAGACAATATACTTAAATTATGACAATTTTTATTAAATTATGTGTTTTGGGTTAGGTAGGTAGCGGGTTTCCCCACCAATATTTGATATGTTACACTTCAGAGAGGCATTCTGGGTAGTGCTGTAGTTCGGCTAAACGGCTGGGAGGGGCTAAGGTGCACAGAAAATTAAGAAAGTGACAGAGGATAAGAAAAAAGTGCTCAGAAAAGGAGTGTGTGTGTTTGTGTGTGTGTACTTGATGCCACCCCTGCATGAGTCAGATGGTCGGGGCCACCCTGCTCTGAAAGTCTGGACACACCCCTGCTCGTCGCCACCTTTAGATGCATGGTTGCTGTTTTGTTTTGTCAGCGGTGTAAACAGACTTTACAGTCTTCATCTATCAGACTTTGCCCTCATGACACACGTCTCAGCGCCGAGGGACGGAGGAGTGTGTGTGCGCGTGGCCCCCGGCACGGCGTGACATGTGAGCTGCAGTCTTTCTGGGCTGTGTCAGCTGCTAAATACACCTGCATTGCGTCTGTAGTGTAAGTTTCAGAGTTTGACGACGAGAGTTGATCCCAACGACGGCGTGTGCAGCGTGCGGCGCAGAGATGTGTTTATCCTGAACGAGGCGGCTGCTGAAAGTGATAAGAGCTGAAGTTCCAGTTCGACTCACGGCTGAATGAGCCGCTGATGGACTCAGACGTGTGGGCGTGGCCTAAAGTCGTCTTGTACTCAAACAAAAATGATTATCTCCGTTGATTATGTTTCACTTTGTTTGTCTGTTGACACGAAACTAAGCAGTTTGATTTTATAAATTTTTATAAAATACTAATCCTAAGCCAACTGTTAATTTTTCAGTAAATTCATAGCAAAACAAACATGTATCTCAGTAGATTTTACAAATCCCTAATATTACAACACAGAAATACTGTTCAACCAAAGGCAATAGAATAACCACTGTAAAAATGATGGGGTTTTTTGCTTTTCAAAAAATAGAAACAAACAGTTTTACATTGTGCAAATTCACAGTAAACTTAATGTCAAAGCTTCGATTTCTACTCAGTATTTTAAAATGTCAAAATATCAAATTAAGGAAGAGGCCGGAATACTTTTAATAGTGTAACTGAAACAAATAGTACCAATAGCATTGTGGTCATGCTAATTCAGCAAAAAATAGCTGTTGATTTAACCCGTTTAAAATGTAAGTTTTTATTAAACTTTGAAATTGATGGGGTTCTCCGTTAAGTTGTTTTCAATTTCACTGTTAATTTGACTAAAACTTTCCAGGCAACCACAGCTGCCAGTATTTTTCTGCAAAACTTACAGGATTTTTTACAGTGAGTGTTTAGTTTAGTTTAGTTTATTCACACACATCAACCTTGGCGAGCGCTGGTACACATACATGCATACATATTCATATACATATACACATTCATAGACATATACATATTCATATGTACCGTAGATTTCACACTGGATGTGTGGAAAGGGTGACCCCCAAAGAAGCTATTTAAAGCTTGTAGCAGGGGGCCCGTTTTCCCACAAATAAAGCAGGAGCACACAAGTTCGCCTTCGCGTTTTGTTTTTGGACAGATGTTTTAAGCTATGAGAAGCTTTTAGTTACTGAAATGACTCCTGATGCTTTTTAAAAGTCGACAGAACCAAAAAAAAAACAAAACAATCAGCATCAAGATCAACATTTCTATGCAGCCTCAAACTACTTTGAAGGATTCTGCATGTTTGATAAACTGTTAAAACAGCAGGATGAGATTGTTTTACTTAAAAACTGAAATCACTCATTTACAGAATAAATCAACCAATCAAAAAGAGGCCTGACCTTTTTCCATAGAGGGCGCCAAAATCACTGTAAACCACAAGTTTGACAACAATTTGATGATATTATGTGATGTTCAAACAGATGTAGACAGTTTATTACACTCAAACATGGTGATCATGTGATCGTTAAAGCTGCTATTTTTTTTTTTTCTCCTGACTGACCCAGGATCTGTTATATCAGCTGTTTCACACACACCTGTCTTTGAGTGTGAGACTGTTGGAAAAATCCTTTTTTCCTTGAGATTGTTGAATTTTGTTTTGAATTATTTTGTATTTTATTGTATTTAACTTGACACAATTAAGAATATTTTGCACTACATCACTTTTAAAAGTTAAAAGTCAAAGATAGCTCTTTTTGTTCTTCAGTTTTTAAAACTGAAAATACAATTTAGAAAGTCCAATTTAGAAATAACAGGAATAGGTTTTAGGGATTTGAGAAAAGTCAAAATTCGACTATTTATCTAAAAATCTCCTTAAGATGTTTTTTTTTTTTGCCTTTTATCCTTTAATTTTGTATTCATTTCGTATGAATTTGACTTAAATCTTAGAGTTTTGACTTTTTATATCAAAATTTCAACTTTTTATCTCAAACATTGCCTTTATTTCAAAACTTAGACTTTAGTCATCTTAAAATTTTGACCTTAAATGAGAAAGTTTGGACTTTTTTCACATAATATTAAATTGATTTCTTAAACTCTGGAAGTTTATTGACTTTTTGTCTCAGAATTTTGTCTTTATTTCTCTAAATTTCCACTTTTCATATTAAAATATTGACCTTTTATCTCAAAGTCAGAAACAATTCTTACCTTCAGTTTTTATTTTCATCCTCACATTAGAGTAAAAGCTTTTGATGTTTCAATGGTTTGATGTAATTTTCTGTCAAGTTTGTAAATTGACTTTAAATTGTGAAAATTTCACTAAAGTTTGATTTAAAGAAAATCGTGAATCGAATTGAAATCGCTGTATCTGCCAGAAAAATCACAATAAGATCTTTTTCTGAAACCTTAAAGCTTAAAAAAATTATTACACCTCGCAGAAATGTTTCTCTCACCTTTACGCTGTGGTGATATGAAGAGGTTCAAGTCCTCTTTTTTCTGAAGAGTTGGTCTTTCATTAGTTATTACACTTTAAAAACTGGGTTATAAGTTTTGTTTTACGATGATTGACAGCTGCTGTTTGTGTGTATTTTTTAATCAGGGATCGTTCTTGTCAATTAGGCTCCAGTTGCGGGATTCTTTTGGCTTCAAAACTGCGAAACGGTAAAAGGCGGTGAAGAGTTTTGTGTAATTCGGGACACTGTAGCTCAGTGGTTCCCAACCTTTTCCAACTCAGGGCCCACTTTCAAGTCTCAAAAATGTTTGCGGCCCACCTTTAACCCAATAAGAACAGAGGATATAAAATGCCTTATTGAAAAACCCATTTGTACCAACAACCCAAAATGTAATGAAACTCGATGTGTAGTAACTGGTCGATAAGGTAACAAAAGTGCTGAGCTTGAAATGTAATTTTAAAAATTTAATAAATCCCAAAACACAATAACTGGTTGATAATGTAACAGATTCTGAGCAAGTTTGTGTCAGTTATTACATTTTGGCTTTGAATATATTCTTTTTGTTGCGTTTCTGGCTTCACACTCTTGCTACATTTTTGACAAGCTATTACATTTTGGGTTTTAGTACATATCTTTTTATTACATATTGGATCATTAATACGTTAAGGGCTGACCCGTCTCAGCCCTACTCTACTCGCCTCTACTCGGTTTGTGCTGCGTTTCCATTAGCGCGGTACTACGCGTCAGACGCCAGTTTTTAGTACCTACTCTACCCTGGTTCTAAGAGAGTAAAGCTGATACTAAAAGGTGACGTGGACGGACTGCCGGTCACTCATTGGTCAGAGAATGTCGTCTCTGCAGCTTCTGACTCTGAACAAATCACTTACAAGAGGCAAAGGAATAAGTCAGCGACGGGTTTTTAATGACATTTAAACCTGACGGCACAGAACCAGACTGAATGAAGACAAAATACAGCCCTAAAATGCTCCTTCATGATTCCNCAAAAAGGAAAACCAGTTCAAAGAAGAATGATTGATCAACAAAAAATCTCTGCTATACCAGGCCCAAAAATCAAAAATTAAAGTGATCTCACTGGATCCAGGGAAGAGTTGATGTCAGGAAGCAGCTCCTTCGTTTTCCTCCGCGTGCAGCAGCACCAGGCTGTTGTTTACCTCCGTTGTCATGACGACCCACATTGAGCCGCTGTATTACTTTAATGAAATCTTTTTAAAGCTTTTTTTTTTTCCTTTAAAGACCACGGTGGCACATATGTTAGTACAAAATGATGTTTGTGCATGCACCTCTGCGCAGCTGTGTTATAAGATCCACGCCCACCGTGAGTCTGTAGTCGGGCTAGAGGAAAAGATAACCAAACCCAGTAGAGACGAGTAGAGTAGAGCTGGAATTGTAGAGTGGAAAAGCACCATTAGTGGACATGTTTTATCTGAACATTTTTTATTTCCTAACCAAGTTCGTAACTGAGTTTTAACATCTAAAATATTATTTCGTATATTTGAATCTTATAAATTACACTCCACTAAAATCAGACTATTTAGGAAATGATTTGGCGGCCCACTTGCAACACCTTCACGGCCCAACAGGGGGCCACGCACCACAGGTTGGGAATCACTGCTGTTTGTGAGGACGACACTGACCCTCTCCAATCAGTCACAGCCGCCTTTCTTCGCTCGTTCCTCTTCCGTCCTTCACCGTGATGCGTTCACATCCTCCAGGGTTCAAGGACGTGTTAAATAATCGTTTGATATTGATTCTTTCTCTTTTCTCCTGTTGCTGGAAATGAGATGAATACGCCCTTTTTCTGCAGCTGCGTGTTAGTATTTAATAACGCTCAGTCAGCAGAAAACCACAGAGGTCTCATTTTTTTTCTCAGATTCACAAATTACTGTGGTTTGAGTTTGGGATTAAACATCACACACGCGCCTGTGCAAACAAGATGCAGCGATCAGAAACTGGGACGCAGGTATTTATCACGTATATAATAATAGAGGATGCTGTATACTCCATGTAAACACACTCAGTGGCTGTTTCAGTGGAGATAACCCACAGTGTCAAACTCCCACAGTGACATGTAAGAAACCCAGGGATCATCCTGCAGCAGGCGTTAACCTAACAGCTAAAAATACCCCCCCCTCCCCTTTACCCCCCTCCTGCTCGCATTTCTTTACCAGTGGGGCTGAACATTGGGCTTATTTTGGATCAGCAGAGTAACATTTGGGTGATAAATCAGCTCTTGTGGTGGTGCAGGGTGGAAACGAGGCGGTGGAGGACGCGGGGTGAGGAGGGACGGCCCAGCTGAGCGTGTGTTTTGGTTCCGGCCTCGTCTAGACGCTGCGATTGACTCACTGCATCAGCAGAGGAAATGACATGCACAGGGACCAGGGTCAGCCTTTTTATGGCGTGTGTGGCGTTGTAAATACTCTCTCACCTACGGAAGAGGATTAGGGCCACTGAGAAAAAAAAAAATTCCAAAAAAAAAAAAAGTCAGAATTCTGACTTTAATCTCAGAATTCTGACTTTTTTCTCAGAATTCTGACTTTTTTTTTTTTTCAGATTTAAAAATTCCAAAAAAAAAGTCAGAATTCTGA